>CANXYC011036228.1:0-17832 GCA_948193065.1 Aleurites moluccanus | reverse complement strand
TTTATTGGTTATCCTGAGAAATCCAAAGGGTACAGATTTTACTGTCCAAACCATAGTCCGAGAATAGTTGAAACTGGTAATGCTAAATTCCTTGAAAATGATGAAGTTAGTGGGAGTGTAGAACGTCAAGTTGTGGAAATAAACGAGATAAGAGTGAATGTCCCTTTATCTATTACTAATCCAAAATCCACAATTGACATTAATGTTAGACCAAACCTTGTCGAACAAGACAATAATGTTGGTCAACATTTGATCGATGATACACCTCCACAGTCTGACGTCAGAACCTATAACGATCAAAGATCTGATATTCGACCTAATGAATTAATGTCAAATACAAATGAACAACAAGGGATAACATTAAGAAGATCTCAAAGAGAAAGGGGATCAACTATTTCGAAAGACTATGTGGTTTATTTACAAGAGTCAGACTATGATCTTGGAATTGATAAAGATCCAGTTACTTTTACACAAGCCATAGAAAGTTCAGAATCCAATAAATGGATTGATGCTATGAAGGAAGAGTTAAAATCCATGGAACAAAATAAAGTTTGGAATCTTGTTGAATTGCCCGAAGGATGTAAAAGAGTTGGTTGTAAATGGGTCTTTAAGACCAAACACGACTCGAAAGGCAAGATAGGACGATATAAAGCCAGACTTGTTGCCAAGGGGTATACTCAAAAAGATGGTATTGATTATACAGAGACATTCTCTCCTGTATCTAAGAAAGATTCATTAAGAATAATTATGGCATTGGTGACTCAATATGATTTGGAGATACACCAAATGGATGTGAAAACTGTTTTTCTAAATGGAGATTTAGAACAAGAAATTTTTATAGATCAACCTGAGGGTTTTGCCATAGGAAGTAAAGGTCAAATGGTGTGTAAACTTAAGAAATCAATATATGGACTAAAACAAGCTTCTCGACAATGGTATATTAAGTTCAATACCATTATTATATCTTTTGGTTTTAAAGAAAACATTGTAGATCGTTGTATATACCAAAAGATCAGTAGGAGTAAGTTCATATTTTTTGTTTTATATGTTGATGATATTTTGCTTGCAGCAAATGATTTAAGTATACTGCGTGAGACTAAAGATTTTCTCTTTGAGAATTTTGAGATGAAAGATATGGGAGAAGCTTCATATGTGATTGGAATAGAAATATTCTTGAAGCGAACAGAAGGAACAATAGGCTTATCTCAGAAAGCATATATCAACAAAATTCTCGAGAAATTTAATATGAATAAATGTTCACTCGGGGTTGTTCCCATTCAGAAGGGCGATAAATTTAGTCTCATGCAGTGTCCAAAGAATGAATTGGAACGAAAGGAAATGGAATCAATTCCTTATGCCTCTGTTGTTCGAAGTTTAATGTACCTATAGATCTGTACCAGACCAGATATCAGTTTTGCGATCAGAATATTAGGTAGGTATCAAAGTAATCCTGGAATTGATCACTGAAAAGCTACAAAGAAAGTTTTGAGGTACCTACAAGGAACGAAAAATTACATGCTCATATATAAGAGATCTAATCAACTAGAGGTAGTTGGTTACACGGATTCAGATTTTGCTGGATGTCTTGACAGTAGAAAATCTACTTTTGGTTATCTGTTTCTATTAGCTGAAGGAGCAGTTTCATGAAAAAGTGCAAAACAAACTGTCATTGCTTCATCTACGATGAAAGCAGAATTTGTAGCTTGTTTTGAAGCTACAGTTCATGTATTATGGATGCAGAACTTTATTTCAGGACTTGGAATTGTCGACACCATAACCAAGCAGCTGAAAATTTATTGTGATAATTCCACTGCAGTATTCTTCTCCAAGAACGACAAATACTCTAAAGGTGCCAAACATATGGAATTAAAGTATTTTGCAGTTAAGGAGGAGGTTCAGAAACAAACAGTGTCTATTCAGCATATTAGCACTGACCTTATGATTGCTGACCATTAACGAAGGGTTTACAACCCAAGCTATTTAAGGAATATGTTCTTAGGATGGGTCTTAATTGTAATGATGTTTTAAAGTGACACTTTGAGCTCAATACTATGTTTCTGATACTGTTAAGTTTTTCTTGTTCTATGATGTCGTATATACATTATTGTTTAACAAGTAACAAGAAAAGATTTAATAAGTCATTATTATGGACTATAATGAAATCTAATGATTCATTGAAAGACCCAATATATTAAGTTGCAAGTATCATAGTATATGAAAGGAATTGTTTTACAAATTAGAACATGACCGCCATAACTCGTACCGAACAACTTTTATATTTTAGTATTATTATGAGATATAAGGAATTAGCTTTCATTATAGAGATTTTACTCGAGCCAAGTGGGAGAATGTAAGATATTTTTACGTTAAGTGGCTCACTAAAATAGGAGAAGTTAACTATAATTATGCCATTATCCCATATCTTATATCCCTTATTTTTATAAACAACTCTATCACTTAATGGATATGATAAGAGCATGATCTCATATCCCTTATTTTTAGGAGCCACTCTATCACTTGATGGATATGATAAGAGTGGTTGTTTTTTTAAGATAAAAACACAGGTCCTACACTCTCTCTGAAACGTTTTACGTCATTTTCCATCTAAACTAAAACAGAAAGAAAGATAGAGCAAGAGTGATAAATCTGTTTAATTGTTGGAGACCATGACTTCTTCTTCATCTGTAATGGCCACTGATAAAGGTATGAAGAATTTAAGTATTATTATTTATTCAATTTTATTGATCCTAAATTATGTATGTTAAATTTAGAAAATTTAACAATATATTCATATTTTATATTATAATAGTATTAGATCTATTATATCTATAAACTAATATTTTATTTTTACTCTCGCTACTTTATACATCATTTTAGTGAAAATATTGGTTAAGTACTCGCACACATAAGATTCAAAGAACATAAATTAATCTCAAGCAATACATTCACAAATAATAAAGCATATATGAAATCTACATAAAAAAATCCTAGTGAGAAATTTAATTACTCATGATAGAAGAAAATATGAAAATAAATATCAAATTGCATTAAATCAAATAACATCTTCAATACAAAATGAAAATAGAAAGGTTTTGAATAAACTCTATTGGGAACAAGCAAAAATGGAGATCCAAAATTGAAAAAAGCTCCTACTTAGATTTCCAATTTGCAAATTCCTTTATTAAAATCCTAAAACTAAACTATATGGGTGAGAAAGAAGTTTTTCTATTCTAACCTACTATCTAATTTCCCGTGTCTTTCTTGCTACCCTAAAATCAGAGAAAATATTCTATCTATATGGGTTCTAATGCTTCAAATACAATTAGATTTCAAGTTTCATACAACTGTTAGAGTGATGAGGCATGAACTCGTGCGCTAGGACAACACGAGCTCATGCTCAACTCACGATCAACAACCAGAGATGAAATTTTTGATACTAGCTCCTGCTATGTTGCACTAGCTGGTGCTCCTTTTCTTTGGCATCTAGAAACAAATATTTTAGTACTAGCTTGTATTTTTTTCAAGCACTTGTTGTGCTTCTTCGATTGAGTTGATTCTTACTTCAAATCTTCCAAAAACCTTATATTTCCTACAAAAGTCATTTAGGATCATAAAATGAGTAAATCGAGGGGTATTTAAATTAATTTTGCTAAAGAGTTAAACTAACAATGGATCAGGATAAAATTACGCAAATATTTATGAAAATATAAACCACATCATACACACGTATATATATACATGGTGTTTGGGTAGAAATTGAATTTTGAAAACGTGTTGTCAAAAAATTATTATGTCTAATTTTTTTTTCTTTTGTTTTTAAGTTTCAAAATATCGTTTTGAATTAATCACTCAAATATTCAAAAAAAATCGTTTAACATTTTTTTTAACTTCAAAATGCTGTTACATGTCTTTTTTAGATAGATTTAAACATTCTCAAAAAATTATTTAACATTTTTTTTTTTTACTTTAAAACGTTGTCACATGTCTTTTTTAGGTAAATCTAAACACTCTCATAATTTATAATGCTTAACTTTTTTTTTTCTTTTTTAGAAGTGAAATCGAAAGATATCATTAAAGAATAAAATTAGGAACATCAACTGAGATAAAGGAGGTGGTCATATGGCATACTTTCTCCATCCAAACAGTTTCAGACTCAGATTTAGAATGATAAATATATTGACAAATTTAAATACATAAATGATCATAATTTTGTTTTAATGCTATTCTTATAATAGAATATATATATTTTTTATTTTTTAATGAATTTTTAAGAAACATATAATTTATAAAATTAAATAAATTAATTTAAAAATAGTCAGATAAGAGAGAAGTATAATTTTTGACCTATTTGATAATGATTATAACTAAATATAACTCAATAAAAAAATATTTGATTCAACTCATTTTTGAATTAATTTAAAAATTACTTTTTTAATTGTAAATTTTCCCTCTCATGTTGTAACTTGTATTGAAAGGAGATAAGCAAGCAAAATGTTAATAGGGTATATTTTATTATTTTATTTGATAGAACTGATACATGTATATATAGCTACTTCATGATTTATATCGCATGATTTTAGGCTACTCTATTTGGAAAGAATATACAAAAGATATGTAATAATATACAAATGATTTTTTGTAGTAATTTATGGTTGGTGAATGCTGAATCAAGGGAGAGTCATGAGCTGTAATTTGTGGTTGGTGAATGCTAAATCAAGGGAGAGTCATGAGCTGTAATTTGTGGTGATTGCTGAATTGCAGGGCTTGCTTATCAGCCTCCCGCAAGTGAAACTGGGGCTTGCACAGTGAGCTTGGAACATAACTGTTGAAAGCGTGAGCTAGACTATCCTTTGGTGAAAACATCAGCAAGTTGGTCAACGGAAGAGAGAAACCGAATATGTAAAACACTAGTTAATACCATGTCATGTACAAAATGAACATCAATCTCTATATGTTAAGTACGAGCATAGAACACAGGATTAAGGGCGAGATATGTGGCTCCAATATTGTCACACCACAATGTAGGAGGAGAAGAATACTTACAATGAAGTTCATGTAGGAGTGAGGACAACCACTTCAGTTCAGCAGATGCCATGGCAATGGCATGATATTCAGCTTCAATACTCGATCTTGAGATTGTATGTTGCTTTTTCGAAGTCCAACTGACTAAATTTTTTCCTAAGAAAATACAAAATCTAGTTGTAGAGTGTCTATCATCAGGACAACCAGCCCAATCGGCATCAGAAAAGGCTTCAAGTTGCAAGGTTGGGCAGCGAGTGAGAGAGAGAGACCATGGCTTGATGTAAATATTTAGGTAACACAATATTCTTTTGATAACTGTCCAATGGATATCAGTAGGAGAATGAAGAAATTGAAAAACCTTATTGACTGCAAATTGAATATCTGGTCTAGTAATAGTTATATATTGAAGAGCTCCAACCATGCTTCTGTACAAAGTAGGATCCAAGAGGGGTGTCCCAGAATGCTTTGAAAGTTGCTGACCAGTTACCACAGGAGTCTTGTATGGTTTGGCATTTTGCAGTCCAGATTTGACAATAAGATCTTGAATGTAATTCTTTTGACTGAGAATAGGACCATTATTGATTGATGTAACTTCAATACCCAAAAAATAATGTAAAGATCCTAAGTTTTTCAATTTAAAAGAAGCATCCAAGTCACTGATTAAAGTTGTTACCTGAATATCATCACTACCAGTAACAATAATGTCATCAACATATACCAAGACATAAATAGTATGACCACCCAAGAATCTTGTAAACAATGATGAATCTGATTTCGATGCAGTAAATCCAAGATCAAGTAACTTTGTAGAGAGACGAGAAAATCAAGCTCTTGGAGCTTGTTTTAATCCATAGATGGCTTTGTTTAATTTGCACACATAATTAGGATATCGTGGATCAGAATAACTAGGAGGTTGTGCCATAAACACATTTTCAGAAAGTGCACCATGTAGAAAAGCATTATTAATATCGATTTGCTTCATAACCCAACCAGCAAAAAGAACTAATGTAAGAACTACATGAATTGTAGTAGGTTTAACTACTGGACTAAAAGTCTAAAAAAATTCAATACCTGCAGTCTGGTGATAGCCCTTGGCGATAAGTCTCGCTTTAAACCAATGAATAGAACCATCTGAGTTACGTTTCACCCGAAAAACCCATTTAGAGCCAACCAAATTTTGAGTGGTAGATGGAGGGACAAGAGTCCATGTGCTGTTTAATAAGAGAACATTGAGTTCATCTTCCATAGCCTTGCACCACATTGGTGATTTATTAGCAATAGTAAAGGAGGTGGGTTCAATGACTTACAGAGATAGGGAAGAAGGGATTTTAGTGATGGTGTGGGTGTAGAGTTGGCGGTCAGGAAATTGCTTGGATTTTCTAATATTATCTTTATTCCTAGTTGTCATAGGGTGAGTAGAAGTGGGTAAGGGTTAAGATGGTGCAACAGTTGATTCTAATGGAGTAAGAGGGATGTATGATAACGTGTTTGGTGAAGAAGAAGAAGAAAGGATGGGTGAATTGGGAAAATGGGTTTGTTAGGTGAGTTTTGGGCTTGGGCATGTCTAATTGGAGAGTGGGCTTGTGATATATAGGGTGAGTGTTGAGCTTTGTGGTGGAGATGGGATTAAGGTGAGTATAGGCAGATTTATAAGTGGAGGAGAATTTGGTTGTTGTTAGTGATTGGGATTATTCTGACAAATATGAGAGTAAGGGTAAATATTTTCATCAAACTGGACATGGAGGGAAATGAATACCCATCTTGTAAGAGGACCAAAACACCGATAGCCTTTATGATTTGAACTGTAACCAATGAAGACATAAGGAAGAGATTTAGGACTTAATTTACCAAGATGTGTAGAACCTAGAAAAGGGAAACACTTACAACCAAAGACACGAAGAAAGGAATAGTCAGGAGGTTTTTGAAAAAGTAATTCATATGGTGATTTATGACGTAGGAGTGGAGATGGTAATCGATTTATAAGGAATGATGCAGTGGAGAAAGATTCACACCATAGAAATTTAGGTAAATTAAATTGAAGCATTAAAGCAATCGCCATTTCAGCAAGATGGCCATTTTTGCACTCAATAACTCCATTTTGTTCCGGAGTGTGAGGACAAGAAATTTAATAAGTGATGCCATTTTCGGCTAGAAAATTTTGAAAAGAGCCATGTGTAAGTTTAGATGCTCCATCACATTGAAAAATTTTGATTTTTGTGGAGAATCGATTTTCAACTAATAATTTGAAAGTCTTAAAACAAGAGATAGCTTCAGATTTGCATTGCATAGGATATAACCAGATATATCGACAAAAATAATCCATAAAAGTGATATAGTAACGATAATCGATATTAGAAGAAACAGGAGATAGACCCTAAATGTCACAATGGATCATAAAAAAAGGAGTAGAACTATGAATTTTATTTAGTTTAAAAGGCAACCTATAACTTTTTGACATCTTACAATGATCACAGTTGGAATTAACATGTAAAAAATCAGAAAGTAAAGTAGGAACTTGAGACTGAAGAGTAGACAAGACACTAGATGAGGGATGACCAAGGTGACGATGCCAAAGGGAACCAGATGACTGAACCAAAGTATTGAAAGCACGATGAGAAGACTTGATTTGCAACAGATATAAATTTCCTTCCTGACGAATGTTAAGAAGTGGCATTTGGGTTTTGAGATCCTTCACAAGAAAAGAAGTAGGTGAGATGTTAATACTATAAGAATTATCATGTACCAATTTAGCAACAGAAATTAAATTATTATGTAAATGAGGAACAACTAAGACTGGGTTTAAAACTAGTGGTTTATTATTTGTGGGTAAAATGGCAGATCCAGTGTGAGTTATAGGCAAAGGTTTACCATCTCCAGTGAGTACACAATCATTACTAGTACATGGTGCTACTTCATAAAGAATGGAAGGATCAGGTGTCATGTGTGTTGTAGCACCAGTGTCAGGTAACTAGCTTGCAGTGGCTATAGGAGAGTAAGAGGTCAAGAAGACTGGTAAGAAAGCAACACCATTAGATGAGGACATCGGCTATTGAGAGAGAGATGGCTGGTAGTAGGTGTTGTGATAACCAACAAAATTAGCTTGTCCAGAAGGAGGAGAAATAGATTCGTTGAAGGTTGTGCCATTGTTACGAGAGCGAGCATAGCGAAAATTGCAGGTTGAGCCATCATGGGTAGAAGTCCACTTCTTGCAGACTTGGCATTGAATAGGAACATGTCCTAAGGATGGAGAACGACGACCACCAGAAGCAAAGCCTGGTTTACGGGCACCACAATAAGAACCCCCTATTAAAGGATGAGTTTGTAAGTGGCTTTCTTGAGGAAAATTGATTTTTATGAACTGGTTGGTGGAATTGATTGGTGGAATTATAGGAGTTATACATAGCAATGGGTTGAGATTGAGGTGGGTTTATGAGTATGGGTGTTTGTTGTTGAATTCTTAGTTCATGGGTAAGTAATTTGCCTTTAATTTATGATAGGGAAGGAATTTTAGTTTTGTTTTCTATTGCAGAAACAAACAGATTAAATTCCGGGTTAAGACCATGTAGGATAGCCAGGACCATGTCCTCTTCTTTGATTGGTTCACCGATTGCAGACGGAGCATCTCCAATGTGTTTCATTGTATCAAGAAATTGAGATGCTGTTTGGGTTCCTTGTTTGGTGGTTTGGAGTTGTAATTTAAGTAGTTCCTTCTTTGCCAAGCAATGTTGCAAAAATTGTTCCTCAAGAGATACCTATAGGGCACGAGCACTAGAAGGCCCGATAGCTTGATGGGCAAGAGTTGGTGAGAGGGTGACATTTATACAGCTAGCTACAAATCTCTCTCTTTTGCGCCAGAGTAGGTAGTCTTGTGTGGGAAGGATGGTTGGAGATAGTGGTGTGGTTGTGCCATCAACAAGATCATATAGATCTGTAGAAATAAGCATGTTTTCCATTTGGTATTTCCAAACGAGGTAGTTGGTGTTATCAAGCTGTATTGAGACAAAATTAGAGATGTTGGTGATGGGCAGGGACAAGAGCTGATTTGGTATTTGTGGAGTTGCTGTCATAGTGTTTGTGGTGTCATTAGAAGATATAGATGCAGGTGATATGGTGTCATTGGGTGATGTGGTTGTCATGGTGAAACTTTGTTGGAAAAATAAAAATAAAAAGGAGATTATGCTATATTATGCTCTGATACCATGAAAGGAGATAAGCAAGCAAAATGTTAACAGGGTATATTTTATTATTTTATTTGATAGAACAAATACATGTATATATAGTTACTTCATAATTTATATCGCATGATTTTAGGCTACTATATTTGGAAAGAATATACAAAAGATATGCAATAATATACAAATGATTTTCTGCGGTAATTTATGGTTGATGCATGCTGAATCAAGGGAAAGTCATTTGCTGTAATTTGTGGTTGGTGAATGCTGAATCAAGGGAGAGTCATGAGCTGTAATTTGTATTGATTGCTGAATTGCAGAGCTTGCTTATCATATATGACGTTAAAGGGGTGATATAAAGATGGGAAATATAACATTACTTTAAGTCAGTACTATATATATATATATATATATATATATATATATATATATATATATATATAATTCCATAATTTAATCATTTAACAAAATTTATTTTTATTTAAGAATATATTTCAAAGCTAAAAAATACCATGAAAATGGCATATAAAACTATATTTAGTGTAACATTTTTAAAAATTAGTATAGTAATAAATAGATTTTTTCGAGAAAAAATATTAAGGATAGCATCTTGTTAGAATTAATAATTTTTTTCATTTAAAAAAATTTAGTCAGCCTAATATGTTAATTTTAAAATTATTAATATATAAAGAATCCATTAATATTTATTTCATTAATAAAAAAAAATTTAATTGAAACTTAAATATAAAATAAAAAAAAAAGATTGCTGCTTGTTTTGCACGACAAGAATTGTATGGCTCATAATACACTAAAGTATAATTTAATGATGAGTGCATATAAAATTTGGACAATAAACCTATTAAACCCATGTATGACTAAATAAAATAGTCATACAAAATGAAAATGTAGCTGTCATAAATGAAAATGTAAAGGGAGAATATACCGAAACATATAATAGCGATAAATGTATATTTTTTTAAATAATATACTCATGATCAATTCTCTCTCTCAACTGCTAAAAAAAAAAATGAAAAGGGAGAATATCATAATAGAGATTGGAAGCTAATAGCATTTGCTGCAGAATAGTGTAAAACTCCGTGTTTTCCATTTCATAGTGAATAAAGAGGAAAATAAAAAATGATATAAGATAGTTTTCCAAAACTATATGATGAATCTGAGTTTTGTACATTTGATTTTGAATTCTAAATCTATTAGTTTCCAACCATTTATTTTGATTTTCTTTATTTGTTATATTTATTTATATATATACCATTTCGTGTTTCGTATCTTTATTATGAAGTTTTGGAGATCATTTGTTCGTGTAGTCCTTCGAAACTACATTAGTTTAATTATTCAGTACTATGCAGTTTTAAGGATATAAAGGCACTTTATTTGACTATTTTCTAACAACAATTCTATAAACACCAATTTATTCAAAGATACTTGAAACATTATATTCTACGTATTGAATTGAGAGGGAGTTTTTATTGTTTATAGGATTATAAAGAGACCCTTGAACTTGTTCAAACTGATTTGGTTGATTTCTATTCACGAATCTGCAGAATTCTTGAATCCAAAATGGTGTCTGATTAAGGACTAAAAGTCTGTAATGGTTGAGAGGATCCTAATCGCTATGATGAAATGCCTGAGAGTGCATTGGTAATGCTTATAGTAAATTACTATTGCATTTTAGTTGACGAGTGGACTCTTGAAATGTATTGAAACCATTGGACATATATAATATTCGGTGAGGGATCCATCAATGGAGATCAATTAAAATTGGCGCATCTAATCTATAATTTTGATCATATTGTATTATTATATATTATATCCACCAAATCAAAATTCTAATCTCCACTCTTAAGATAGTTTTAACTTATCATTAGATTAAAAAACCAATTTTAATATTTTATTTTTTTTACATATTTGCTATTTCATTTTAATATTTTATTGAAAAATTATATTTCTAATTTCATTATTATCCCATTAATCACATATTGTTTTGTAAAAAAATTTAAAACATTTTTCGTAATGGTGATTTTATTAAATTCTAAGTCTATATTATAATACTAGAGTTTATATGATCATGAGAGTGTCAATCTCAAAAATTAACTATAATAGAGAATCTAATTATATATAAATTCATTCAACATCTTATATTTAATCAATATTCTACAATTAATTTTTTATTTTTCTCTCATTCTTCTTTCTTATAATTTTTTTTCATTCATTTAATTATTTTCATATCTTAATTTTTCATTCTTCTCTCATTTTTTTTAATTAATCTTCATTCATTCAATTATTTTTATGTCGTAACATATTTATATATGCAATCCCTTGTTTCATATTCACCAAAATTTAATAGTTTTTCATATAATTAAAATTTAAAATTTAAATTTCAATACACTAGTATGTAAACTTTATTAACTTGATATAAATTGTTTAAATAAGTTCTCAATTAATAAATATAATTCCTTAATTTTAAATCAAGGAAAATATAAACTCAAATTCTCAAAATTAAAAAAAAAAACCTTTGATTTTATTTCATTAATTATTGAATTTACACTACTTCCACTTTGTTAATCATATACAAATTAAACACCACAACACTAAAAAAACTACAGAAGTCAATTCTCATATGTGACGTGAAATCTATTGTATCTTCTACCCTTGTGCTTGGATTCGATTCTTGTCAACTCAACTCCATCTCCTATAGGCAAAGTCACACATGTACAATGAACTCCTTTCTTCCTATTCAAAACCTGATCAAAAGAAAAATCCCCACAATTTCTATAATGGAAATTATACCTCACAATACTGGACCCACTTGGGTTAAATTTAATTTTTTCAATTAATTTAATTTTTAAGTGATCTTCTAATTTTCCATCAATAACAAGAAAATCTATGTTCTTGTGATCCATAATCATATGGAAAGGATTTCCATAAACAAATTCAATCACATTTTCAAGATCTTGATGATGAATTTTAATATGGGATTTGCATTTCTTGAAATCTTCATAATTAGTAAGAATGCAAATAAGTGTTCCTCCTGTGTGCTTTGCTGCCACTGCTAAAGCTATTGTTAATGGAGTTATGCCTTCTGTTGTTATTTCCACCATTAATTTTGCTCTTTTTCCAGCTGCTAATGCTGATATGAACTCCATGCATTTGGGTTCAATTAGCGTTGTGTTTCCATATGAAGGATCATCTTTTTTATTTTGTGTATTGCACTGAAATATGAAACAAAAATCAATATAGGATTAGTCAAATTCTCTAGTAATTTCAGTTCATAGAGAAAATTAAAGAGCAATTTTATTTTTATTTTTTTTTATAAATTTTGATTTAAAATGCTTAATAAAACACGATTCCAATATTTCTGAACTAAAGTTCATAAACTTATTTATAAGCAATTCCATTAATTATATTATCTCCCATAAGGATACATGTTTTTATTAAAGATACATGTTATTATTAAATTATATAATGGAAATAACAAGAGATACAAGAATAAAATTGAAAAAATAACAAGTGATATCTCTTTGATTTTTTTAAAAAAAATAGATTAATTAGAAAAATGAATTCTAAACTATAAGTAAAAAGCAACTGAGAAAAATATTTATATATTAATTTTCCCTATAATTTTATATAATTTAGTGATAAGTATAAGTTCTTCTGAATAATAGATTCAAAATTAATTTTTTCTTCATATTCAAAAAAAAAAAAAAAGAAAGAAAAGAAAAGAAAGCAATCTATACCTTCCAAATTGTTTTAGATTTTAATTTCATTCTTATATTTATTATTGGTATTTATATCATTTATCATAGTTTATTCTGAGAAAGAAGATAGATAAAGCATCACTGGCTGAAGTATAATGTTTACCAATTTGCCAACTAAAAGACTACTAAAAATGTCTAATTAATTAAATATATATGATACAAAAAGATAAGATAAAGAGAATTGTATGAATTAAGTAATTAAAACTTACCAGCTGAAGAGTGTGCAAGTAAGCTTTCATGGCATTTTGAGGAGACCACTCCATTAATTAAAGATTAATTAGGAGAATTAATATAGCTACTAAACAAAGGACTTAATTAGCAACAAAATGGATGATTAAAGTATTATAAATCTTGAAAGAAATCATATAAAAAATCTTGGGATCTATCCTTCAAGAAAATGAGAATTTAGGGCATATATATAAACAGTTTCTTGAAAGTCTCACTGCCATAATCATAACTCAAAAAAAAAAAAAAAAAAAAGTTGAAATTCGTGAACCATTGAGAAGTTGAAAGGTGGCAGCACTATTAGAATATTCAAAGTAAGTTGATTTGCATGTCGGTGAAGATGTGGCAGATGCAGAGAAAGTTCATGTGAATAGTTCTGCAAATGAGAATTGTTTGTCGTGTAATGAAAGAATTTGCTTTTTAATCTTCTAAAAATGAAACAGCTGACACTTGTCATTATTAACGTTGCAATCACCAGGACACTTGGAAATAGCATTTATAGCTACTTGACACGTAATAATACCATCACTTTCTATGTAAAAAAAAATTAGTCTAATTTTTTTTAAAATATACTATTTTTATGTCTAAATATTTTTTTATCAAATTTTTAAAATAACAATATTATATAAATAATTTTAATAATATTTTATTATCAAAGCTTGATTTATAATTTTTTTTAACTATATTTAAAAATTTTATTTTGATAAATATTCAATAATTTTAAAAAATTTCTTATCTTTTTTTAGAATTTCCAATAAGCATTCAGATAACAAAAAAAAAAAAAAAAAAAAAAAGGGTTATGTATAGAATTTGATAAATTCGTAAAATAAAAAATATTGCTTCCAGAAATAAAAAACATATTATGCTGCCCTGTTAATAGGAAATTATTGTTTTCTTTTTCCCACTATTATCGATTTATCACTGCAATAAATTTTAATTTTAATAATATTTTTTTAGTGTAGAAATAGTTTGATATCTCAAAGTTTATGAATTTTAATTAATTTATATTCGAGTCGTGTCGATTCACTAAAAATTAAAATTTTTTTAATTATTAGTGTTTTATTTTTAAATCTCTTATATCATAGAAAATATGAATAATTTTTTTTTCAAGTCATAAAATATATATTTTAATTATCAATTTAATAAGTAAATAAAAAAAATTAACTAGTATAATAATACTAAAAATTTCTCGAAATTGATTTTGGGATTTATTATAATAAATGCATTTTTTTTCTGTTGATTGCTATGTAAATATGATAAGGATCTTTTTTCTTCTTCGATAATTGGTTTTTATTTTGATAAATGTGCAAATTTGTTTTTGCATTTATGAAATTGATTTTGGAGGTTCAAAAACTTTTGAATTTTAATTAGAAATTATGAAATTTTGAGCTGAAATATCTTAATTCTTTGTGTATAATTTTGGGAATAGATGATCAATGTTATTATCATTCATGATTACGAGTTACGTAGAATTTTAATACAGATTTAAGAGAAAACTTATTTTTGTATTAAATTCATAAGTAAATAGTGTTTTGTATATTTGTTTAGTTTTTAAGAAAATTTTTGGTTTCTTCTTTTTTTTTTTTTAATGCTCCGATATTATTTAAAATTTTAGTATAAATTTGAGAAAATAAATCTTATAAGCTATCTTATTAAAGTGAAAGATTAGAGAATTTATTTCTATATTAAATTTACATGATTTTTATTTTTAATCAATATGAATTTTTTTTACATTATTATTTTTTTATTTTATCAAATTTTAAATAATTAGAATTTTTAATTAGGATTGGGTCAACCATTATCAAAATGGCTAGAACTAATCATATGAGTGATTAACTTTTACCATTTATATGCTCATTAATATTTTTATACATTTTCAATATGAGATTTCTAATACGTCTCATCGCGATGAACCTACACAATGTAGTGGGCTTCACCACCTTTGAAGGCATGAATGAACATCCGCATTTGCATACAATGAAATAATACTTTGATACTATGTCAAATTTTTAATAATTTGATTTTTTTTTTTAATTGGACTTAGTCAATCATTACCGAAATGATTAGAACTAGTCATATGGTGATTGACCTTTACTACTTATATGCCGATTAATATTTTTATACATTTTTAATGTGATATTTCTAATATATTCTAACAGGTTCAAATGGAAGAGATGCAATCCCAACACATAGGTGAAAATAGCCAATTTGTTAATGCATTTTCTGTGGTCATGGAAGGCAAAAGATTTGGTCTTGTTGCATCAACAAATTTAAAAGGCAACACAATCAGTGGTCAGTATTCCATAAAAGTTCCCTAATGAATGGATGCAATCTATCTAAACAAATTGAAGGATTCAATATTTATTGAATAAACATACAGCTTTATATATACATGTATGGGAGGAGATTGGGTTGATTTCCAATGTATAAAAAATATTATATATATATATATTACTAAATTAATGAAATTTGATGAGATAAATTTCTAAATTAATGAAATTTGATGAGATAAATTTATTAAGAGAATAATAAAAGATTGATATTATCTATTATGCCCCCTCAAGATGGAGCTTCGGCGGAGATGCCAATCTTGATCTGCAATGTCTAAAAACAACCACGTGATAATGGTTTGGTCAAGAGATCAGTTAATTGATCATCGGAAGAGACATGAGTGACACGAAGAGCGCCACTTTGAACTTGATCTCTAATGAAATGATAATCAATTGCAACATGCTTTATGCGAGAGTGAAAAATAGGATTTGAGCAAAGATGTGTAGCACCAACATTATCACAATAGATCATTAGAGTTGCTGGAAGAATAATGCCGAGTTCAGTAAGTAGAGAGCGTATCCAGCTTAGTTCAACAGCAGTGGCAGCAACCGATCGATATTCTGGCTCAGTGGATGATTAGGCTACCATTCGTTGTTTCTTGGATGACCAAGAAATGGGATTGTTGTCAAGGTAAATAATGTAAGCACTGGTAGATGTGTAGTCATCCTTGTTTCCGGACCAGTCCGCATCAGAGAATGCATGAAGAGAAAGAGACAAACATCTGTGTAATTGAAAACCATGAGTCTGAGTACCCGATAGATAACGAAGAAGACGTTTGACAATATTCTAATTAGTAGTAGTTGGACGATGCATAAACTGAGACAACTTATTGACTGCATAAGCTATATCAATACTGGTGAGGCATAAGTATTGGGGGATGCCAACAATTGTACGATATTTTGTTGGATCAGATAAGGCAACACCCAAAGTAAATCGAAGAGCAGAATCTGTGGCGAGAGGAGTGAAGGCTAGTTTGGCGCCTGACATGTTTGTTCGAGCAAGTAGATTAGTGATACATTTTTGTTGAAAGAGATGTAAACTAGTTGGAGTGGTGGTGGCTTCAATGCTAAGAAAATAATGTAGATCACCAAGATCCTTAAGAGAAAATTTCGAGCCAAGGAGATCAATGAAGCATTGAACAACACTAGCACTGGACCCTGTAATAATTATATCATCCACATACACAAGGAGATAGAGAACAATGTTAGATTGATAGAAGACAAATAGAGATATGTATCAGCATGAGAGTTGATGAACCCGGAAGATACCAGAAACTGTTGCAACTCATGGTACCAGGCTCGTGGGGCTTGTTTGAGACTATAAATAGCCTTTTGAAGTTGACAGACATAGGTAAGATGATTATGATCTTCTAATCCAGGTGGTTGAGACATAAAGACATTGTTAGACAGGCGGCCTTATAAAAAGGCATTATTAATATCTAGTTGATGAAGTGACCATCCACGACTAACAGCAAGACTGAGAACCAACCGAATGGTAGTAGGTTTGATAACTGGGCTGAATGTGTCAAAGTAATCAAGGTCAAGGCGCTGATGAAATCCCTTAGTGATGGGTCGCACTTTGCACCTGTTAATAGAACCATCTGGCAAATATTTAGTTCGAAAAATCCATTTACAGCCAATAATATTTTGTGTAGGATCTGGGGAAACAAGTTTCCAAGTGCCATTTCGAACTAGAGCATCAAACTCCTCAAACATAGCCTGATGCCATTTGGGATCTTTCATAGCTTGAGTGGTGGTACGGGCTCGGGTGGTGGGATTATTTTGACTATGGCTGTGAGATTGAGTTTTTGAAGAGGCTTGTGGATGGCATTTTTGGAACGGGTGGTCATAGGGTTGGTGTTGGTGGTTAGAGGGGGTGCTGTAGAAGATGGTAAGGAGATAGTAAAAGGGTCGGGTGAGCTTGTAGGAGAGGTGGATGATGGGTTAAGTTTTGGCGATTGTGGTGGGAGTCGACTAGTAACAGTAGAATCAGTGGTTGATATGGAAGGCGAGGTGTGATCCAGAACTGAGCACGGGGACGTGAAGGCACTGTCAAAGGGCACAACTGTAGTGGCGAGAGTAAACGCTGAAGGGAACTGTTAGGTTGATATTTTATCTATTTAATTAAGGACAATATTAAATAATTTATACTTATTTTAATTCTTTTTAACCCATTGTAGCTAGTTAATGTAAGTTTTAGTTGAATTTAATTACTAGGGAGCAGAGTTTAGTTTTAGAAATAACTTATCCAAAAATCTGGAATAATTTGTGTGTTTGATAATAAATTGCTAACAAGGATAAATTGCA
>CANXYC011036217.1:0-18769 GCA_948193065.1 Aleurites moluccanus | reverse complement strand
AATACATCTCTCACAGCGATCTCTCACTCACACCCCACCACAACAATATATATATATATATATATATATATATATATATATATATATATATATATATATATATATATATTCATTTATAATAAGTCCATACATATCTATTTAGCTATCTACATATCTCTTTTTTCATGTTTTAAGGCCATACCTCATATATTATTATATTTGGTGTCATTTATAAACAGTTAAAATAAAAGTTAAAAAAATTATTCTCTCAATTGATTCCATATGATTGAATTTTGAACTGAGTTCTTCTAATTATCTATTTTTCACAGTTAAAATAAAAGTTAAAAAAATTATTCTCTCCATTGATTCCATATGATTGAATTTTGAATTGAGTTCTTCTAATTATCTATTTTTCTATCTAATTTTTATTGTTTTTAAAACTGCATAAACAATATCATAGGAAGAACGATTAACTTTATTTAAAAAGAAATTTAATAATATAGAAATAAACGTATTATTTTTATAAAAAAAAAAAAGAATAAATATTATTTAATTCGTGAAATTTAACATATTATACTAATCACCTTACATTATAAAAATAATTACATCCTTTTGATTTTATATTGATACCTATTAGATTTTGGTTGAATATAATTAATATGCTTTGATTTTTTATAAAATAATAATTAATAATAAAATATAAGTTATATAACAAAAAAAAATCGCACAACTCGATTCAATCCAATCCTCAATTACGGATTGAATTGGATTAGTTTTTTGTTTTTTTGTATTGGATTGGGTTAATAAATTTTTAATCCATAATTTATGGATTGAATTAAATGTGATAGTAAAACCGCATTAATTCAACCCGCGAACACCCCGAAGTAGCAGAGGAGAGAGGTTTGTCAATCGGTCTACCGTCGTTCGACCATTGCACGTCATCACTGTCCCGACCAAGAGGAATGTGGGCATCCGCCAACACAACAGGGAGGAAGCTTGCCTCTAACGTCCACCGTAGCATCGTGGACGTGCTGTCTGAGGTTCACTGGCTATGAAAACTAAAACTGCCATTTTTAGTTTGCACAGGTCTCCTTTCCTGGCGATTCTTGCATTGTTGGATTGCTTTGGGTCCCAACTTTCATTGGACACCTATTTTGCCACCAGCCGTGGCCAAAGTCCTAGACCGAAAAACTAGAAGCTCGAGACTTTTATTGGCTTTTTTTGGCGAATGAGAATGAGTGAATTTCCTTTTATTCTATAATTTATGTTAATAAATATGGAATTTTTATGAAGTTATTAGTATGAAAATATGGAATTGGGCATCAATATTGGAATAATATGCATATTAAATAAATTAAGATTATTATTAAATCATATGAATTATTTAAGTAAAATTTGAAATAATTAATTAAAATATTATGAACAATTTTCCTATGTGTTATTATAATTATGGTAATAGTTAAATTAATTTTTGAATATATTAAATTATTGCAAGTACTGTTATGAAAAAAATTGTTAATTATGAATTATGAAATAATTATATTTATTGGTTTAAGTAAAAATGATTTATATATTATATTTTAATGATTGTAATTTTAAAATAATAAAAAGGATGCAGTGATGATGATTTGTAGGCCAGATGGACAATTGATATAATTGAGTTGGAGTATTACTTGAATGTTAATTTTTCTTTCAGGAGACAATGTCTTTTTTTAAGGGTAATTTTATGTAATTTTTGATAGAATCTATAAGTATTATAGAATAGTCATAATTAAAAAATCTTCTTAAATAATAGTTAATCCATTTTTGTTATGATTTGTAGATGCTCTAGGCACATTTGTAGTGGATCCCAGTAAAGTAAAGATTGAGTTTCTTATTTGTAATGGGTAGGATTCAAAACACATTAAATTAAGTGAAATATATTATAGCGGATTGAGTTTTAAGTAATGAGTGTTTGATATTTATTTGTAAATGTGATTTTTAAATAAAAATATTATAATAATCATATTTTTTTTAAAAATTATAGAAAATTTGTTTTAATAAAAAGTGATTTTGAGAGATTGGAATATTAATTATAAACACCCATAAATATATATATATATAATTTAATAAATTAATTTAAAATTAATTTAATATAAATTTAAAATAATTAAATATTCAATGATTTTATTAATTATTTATTCACTAATAAAAATTTGAAAATATCCTAATGGATAAATGCTTAATTTAGCATCCTGAATTTAACATCCAATTTAATTAGGTCCAAAATTACTTTTTAACTCAATTAAATTCAAATATTTTATTTATGTGACAATTAGACTCAAATTTCATATGATTTTAATATGTGTGTAGGAGATGCGGGAAAAAAAAATTAAATAATTTTAAAAGTAAATGTTAAATAATAAGAAACAAAATATCCAAAATTAATGGAGTGAGAGATTAGATGAGGAGGAGAGTTTTATGCCACCTCAAATTCTTAATATTTCAAATAAATCTAAAAATTAAAAATCTAAAAGCAAAGAGATTTACAGAGTTGTAGATCTTGCCGCTTGTCCCTAGTTTATGAAGAAAGCGAAGAGCAAGAGTTCGTCCCTCCTTGATTATATGCAAGTACATTAGTGAGTCAATATCGCTGAGATCATGAGATTGATGACCGAGAGGAAGTCATCATTAACACTATAAGCTTGAAAAAAAATTTGAATCTTTGGGAATGAAAAGAGGGACAACGCCACTAATTGCTTCTCCTTCAATTTTCAAAAGCCAATCGCACTTTTGTTTCACCGTATTCTTTATGATGATTTATTATGAGAAATAACCATTAGGAATTCTTCTTAATCGAATTAAATTTTTTAAAAATTAAATAAATAAAAATTATAATTTTTAAAAATTATATTAAATTAAAATTTGAATCGAATAAAAAATTTTTAAATCGAACTAAAATTATATATTTTGATTTAATTGTTAGATTATTTCAATTTTTTTTAATAAAATAAATATAAAATTATTATTATTATTATTATTATTATTATTATTATATATATCAGTCCGCTAAGTTCGATTATTTTGATTTTTAAAAAAAATTAAATCCTAACTGAATTAATCAAAATTTCAACAAATTAACCGAATATAACAAAATTTTGAATCAAACTAAACTTAACTTACCAAACTAAATTCAATAATTCAATTCGATTGTATTTTCAGGTTTTTTTCTAACTCCTAACAACCACCACCATCACTTTCTTTTTTCCCTGCTATTTTAGAATCTCTCGTAGATATACTCATTCTCTATGCTACATCTTTTATGCCTTATCAACAGTAGATAAATCTAGAATTAGAGTGGTGATGGTCGTGAAAGAAATAATTTGTGGTGGCGGCTATGATTGAGATTGAGGTGATAGTGGGGGTTAGGGTTTTGAGAGTGATTGTAATATGGAGTAGAAGAGAGATTCAATGTAGAAGAACACGTCTGAATAGTTAAAGCCAGTTCCTAAATTTTTAGAAATTGTAAACGAGGATTTTGTTTTGTATCTTCTTTTGTTTTCAACCTTTTTGTTTTATTTTTTATTCCTTTTTATGTTTGTTAATCAAGTTTTTTTTTTTCTGTATTTTTTTTTATTCCTCTTATCTTTGTTAATTAATTTTTTTTTATTATTATTTTTTTAATTTTTCAATTTATTTTATAACTTTTTAATTTTTCAGTTTAGTTTTAATTATTATTCCTCTCAATCTTTGTTAATTAATTTATTTATTTTTACTATGTTTGGCTTTTACTCTCTTGAAATTGTGTGTATAATGCATTTGTCTTTCTCCGGTCGAAATAAGATTAAATTGGCTTTGAAATGATATTATTGTGTTAAATTGATTTAAAAGCTTATTTTAAATATGATTTGAATATAGCAAATAAGTTAAGGGGCCATTCATAAGTAGCAAATAATCTCAACTTATATTTTTTTATTTTAAAAAATTAATTAAATTAATATTTTGTTTTAAAAAAAAGTCAGTATGCATTAGTAGCAAGCAAGCAACTGGCAAGACGCGTGCCACTCTTCTACTTCTGAACGACAGACCTTTCATGCCCGTGTCACGTGACACTCTTTATTACATACACCTGCAAATACTACTCTCTTCTCTTTCTCCATTACGCCACCACCACCACAACCACCACCACCACCGTCACCGTCAACCACCTCTCCTCTGGCTCACCTCCACTTTCCCTATCTTTAATTTCGTAACCAATTCTCAAAATCCGAACTTTCCTTTTTTTTTTTTTTAATTTTGAATTTCATTTGGTTTAAAAATGGAAGATTTTGCTCTGTATACAATCAAGTCCATCTCAGACCTTCTTCCACATTCTTTAATTTTATTTTTTATTTTTTTAATTTCTTGTTTCTCTAATCCCTATAATTTTACTTACTCATGCACAGCTACAACGCCTTGGCAATGGCCGCTCTCTCACTGCCATCACCATGCCTTCTCATCCCTCTTCCCCCCGGCTTCGTCATGACCGGCGGTTTTGGTGGAGTTGGAAACGTCGGCAGCGGCGGCGGTAGTCGAGGCTCCAAGCCGAATTTAGTCGAGAGGTTGATGTTTGTACTTGTAAATCTGGTTTTTAGGCGAAGAGGCGTGCTTTTATTTGCGCCTTTGTTGTACATTTTTGGGATGTTGTTGTATATGGGATCTTTGAATTTTGATGTTGATTTAAACTTAAAGAATGGCGGTATTGGTGTATGGAAGCGTCCTCAGCCTGGTTCTGTGTCCTCAGCCTGGTTCTGTGTGCCGGAGTACGCAGGTTTTGGAGAAGCTGTGGCCGATATATAGGCTGAGAGCAATGGGAGCTACAGTGCGGTACTGTTTCTAGCTTTATGTTTGCTTTCTTAGCTGTTTATATGTTTTCTCGTTCTATTAAAGTTTTTTTTTTTTTTTTCAAGAAACGCCTTTTGGGTTGAGTTGTGCTGTTTGCCTATTTCTGTTGTTGGTTAGCCCTTACTCCTTAGAATTGTTAGACATAGCTCCCTACGTTTCCAGTGCTGGTAGAGGAACTGGAATGGTGATGGAACGAACTTTACAATCTTATGGCTTTCTTGTGGTTATGCATAGAAATTAAGGTCTTGCTTTTTTGAATTATCTTGTTGCACTTGCACTTTAGAGATTCGGAACAAGGTGCTTGGGACAGGTTACTGTTTCATCGTTCAGGATAGTTTAATGATATTTTTTATCTTTTGGCTACCCAATTTGGCCCTTATACGGAATTTGGATTTAGCATGGCTATGCAAAGAATGAAAAATTTGTTATTGAATATGAAGGTGTAGGAAATTCCTATGTTTGCATATAGATTGTCGAGTGACAAAGAGCGGTAAAATTGAATTATATTGTAGTTGAATTGATGATGTAGAATGATATATGGAGAGCTAGAAGAAGAGAATAAGAGAAAAAAGAGAATAAATACTGTAAAGAGATAAAACATCCATTAATTAAAGGAATAAATACCTGCAATAAACCCCAAATAAAATTCCTAATTAAAATTTATTATTATTATTATCATTACTAGGGAAATTGAGATTGATGTACAGCTAATTTATGTAATGATGTCTGCCCAGTCATCAAACAATACCAATTTCTGTTATTTCTCATTTATCATAGTTCTTAATGCAGTATTATTTTTCTTGTCTACTCCCCCTCCAGCAACATGATTCATTATACCATGTACAACTGATGCAAACCAAATCATGCAGTTGATGACAGCGTGGGATCCAAAACTGCATGATGGCTGGAAGCCTTGTGGCAATGAAAATATTCTTGAAGCAGGTTTGATTTTCTGTATGACAACCATGGCCAACTTGAGAATGATCTATTTTAATTAATTGGTAGAAACAATAAGATGATCTCAAATTGGTTAGCAATAATTTCAAAGTGAAATTTGTCTTTCAGAAGACTTATGGCCCTCTAATATCTGGCAATCACAAGAATTTGCTATCTAGATAATTTGGCCTTTCATATATATTTGGAGTATACTCTCCACATATAATGCGGTCTCATGTGATCACCCTTGTGATCTTGAACCTTCAACAATTGCATCGTCATGTTAATGTCTGGAGAAACAAAATTAATATATAGTTGCATATCAGTATTTTGCCATTGCCAATGTTCCTCTATTTTTATCAGGCATTTTGGGTTGCTAATGGCTTTTATTTTTCTCTCTTCTTTTTTTTTTTTTTTTTTTTTTTTTTTTATGGTTCTTAGAGTTGCCAAAGTCTAACAGTTATCTCATAATCGAAGCCAATGGTGGGTTGAATCAACAACGATTATCGGTATGCTTCATCTTTCAAAGTTGATTCTTTTGAATTTGACCATTAAAAACCTGCACATAATATTCCTATGGTAAAATATGGCTAATGATAAGATTTATTTGTTCATTTGTTAGGAAATTCGAGCTTAGTAGTTGCTCCAAACATAGTCCGGATCTTCTGTCCCATTCTGTGTCTCATCTAATGTTTTGGCAGCTAATATTTTTTTATAAATGATGTGACGCATAAAGAAAGATATGAGATAGAAGATAGGACACACAATAAGACAAAAAATTCGGACTGCTCTTAACATTTTAATAGACACATGAATGATGCATTTTTTCCAATTCAAAAATCAATGTACATTCACCTCCAAAAAAAAAAAATAATAAAAATACACATGGCATACATGCCTAATGCATGTTGCCTTTGTATTATTTACAAGGCTAAGTTGAATGCATGTTAAGGAAATTGCATTTACCTTTGGCCTTTTGTGATTTTTTTATTGTTTTATTTTATTTTTTTAAAATACAACAAAATACAAAACTTAAAAATATAAAAGACTACAAGAAAAAATTTATAATTTACACATATGGCATATAAAAATGACAATAAGTCATATGGACTATTAATTCTTGATTTTTGACTATATCATCTCCCAGTCAACACATTTGTCATCTGCTCTTTTTGTGGTGGTGGGAGATAGCGTCCTTAATTTATAATTTACACATATGACATATAAAAATGACAATAAGTCATATGGACTATTAATTCTTGATTTTTGACTATATCATCTCCCAGTCAACACATTTGTCATCTGCTCTTTTTGTGGTGGTGGGAGATAGCGTCCTTAATGTACACATGTATATTGAGTCATGTAAAATTGTCGTGTAAGCCATGTATGTGCATAGTCCATGTACTGCTCCAACTATCTATACGTCTGTCTTATAAAATCTCGTCTGTGTAAATATTCTATACACTTGAATTTCTGTACAACAACAATAATAATAATAATAATAATAATAATAATAATAAAGTGAGAGTGTAGTGTCGGGATGACTATGATAGTGCATATTGTTGAGTAATGAGTGCAGAGAATTAAAGTTAATGCACAAATTATGTAATTAAAACTGTAAAATTTTATTGAAATGATACAGAATTTTAATTAAAAGTGCAGAAATTAATACAGAAAATTTAAATTGTACAATAGAAAATTTTAATTCAAACAGAAATTTAGAAAGACTTGTAAAATAAAGTAGCAGTAAAATTAATTTAAGAACACGATATAGCACAAGGGATAAATCTTATTGATTGTTTGCTGTGTGTAAAAGATGACTGATGGACTTGTCAACTCTTGAATTTTACATGGGCACGGACTTGAATTTATTTTACAGACTCATTACTATTTATGCATCTTGACACTTAAATTACACTTATAAACTTGCATGAATGTAAATTGATACAATTTTATTGTAAGTTATAAAGTTACATATGAAAATTTGAATTTTTTTTTCTAATTTTTTTTTAATACAAAAGGACAAAATTTCAAATAGATACAAAATTTACAATTTGTACTTAGGACAAATGGATTAAAAGACAAATTGAGTAATTTAAAGCCTTGGACTAAACTTAAATTTTCATAAGTAGATTCGTAACTTATAATAAAATTATATTAATTTGCATTCATGTAAATTTATAAGTATAGTTTAGGTATCATATTGCATGTTTAATAAGCATGTAAATTTATAAGTGTAGTCTAGGTATCATATTGCAAGTGTAATAAGCATGCGAAGAGTTATCGAATTTGTACTCTCAGTCTTTGTCTATGTAATAATCACCGGTCTATCACTGACCTTGTACACAAAAAAAATTTCATCAATAAAATTTATCTCAAGTAATACCTTGCGCCCCCTGTTTTCAAATTAATTTTAATACTTCTTTATTTTGTAAATCTTTCTAAATTTCTGCTCGCATTAAAATTTTTTACTGCTCAATTTAAATTTTTTGTGCTTTAAAATTAATTTCTATACTTTTAATCACATAATTTGTACATTAACTATCATTTTTTGTATTTCATATTAATAAATCTGCACCATCATAGCTATTTCCACATTTCGCCTTCAAACAAAGTGCAATCCTCTTTCACTCTTCATAATAAAAATGATTGTTATGGAATCAATATCAATTATTTTTAGTCAACATTATTATTATTATTATTATTATTATTATTATTATTACTGATAATAATAATAAGCCAAAAGAAGAAAAAATACAAACTTAAGTTACACAGCTTTGTAAAGTTTTTAGCTTTGTAACTTAAGTATTTATGTTAATTTATAAAGTCTTGTCCCAGGTGTACATTAAATGTCATTTGTATAGTTTTGTAAAATTATAAGTGTAGTTAATGTGTCACATTGCATGAGTAATAATTATGTAATGAGTTTATTAGGTTTGTATGATAAATCTCAATTTGTATCAATGTAATAAGCACGTAGTCTACTCAGTTTATTCCTTATAAATACATAACCCCATCAATAAAATTTATATTTTTCAAACTAATCTCTTGCTTCATTGCTCTCTTGAATTAATAATAATAATAATAAAGGGTTATGCTTTGATACCAATGGGTGGAACGGAGCACAGAGATGAATAGTTGATGCAGAATTGATAACTTTTAGATGCGGGAAATTGATATGAAGTGCAGAAAATTGAGTAATTAAAGTGTCGAAATTATGTTATTAATGCAGAAAATAAATGTAAAGATGCAAAATTTACTTTAATTCAAAAAGAAATTTAAAATCACTTACAAAATAAAAGCAGTAGTAAAATAAATTCGAGATAGCAGGGGAGCAAGATATTAGTTTGAAGAAAATTTTTTTTATTAATGAGTTATGTGTGTATAAAAAGTAAACTGAGTGTTATATTGATACAAATTAAGATTTATAATACAAACATGTTAAACTCATTGCATGATTACTATTACACGTTGACTACACTTGTAATCTTAGATTTATATTCATGCAATATGACACGTTGACTATACTTATAATCTTGTAAAATTATATAAATGACATTTAATATATACATGAGATAAAACTTTATAAGTTAGCATAAAGAATCAAGTTACAAAGCTAAAAATTATAATGATGTATAATGATGATGATATTATTATGAGGATAACAAATAAAACTTGGCACATGTCAACATATATGTTAAAATATACATGTAAGAAGACATATGGACATAACTTGACACAAAAGTTAAAACTTTACCAGTTTGAAACTTGTCTTTTTCTATTTTGACCTTTTTTTTTTTAAAAGACGAAAGTTGAAAATAAGTACAAAATTTACATATGTTCGTATGTCTTTTTACATGTATATTCTAACATGTATGATGAATATGTCAACCAAGTATCAAGTTATGTATGATGAATATGCCAACCAAGTATCAAGTTATTCCAGTTTATTATAATTTAAGAATAGTCCAAGTTATCAAATTAGTCAAGTTATTTTTTATTCATCTTATTATATGTGTAAATTGTAAATTTTGTATGTATTTTTCATTTTTGTCTTTTTGTTAAAAAAAAAGTTCCAACTACGTAGAGGTTTTAGCTTTGAGTCATTGTAGTCCATAAGTATGTGTGTCCTTACATATTGTATTTAACATGTAAATTGATGTGTTCATTATGTGTTAAAAAAATTTGCAAGTTTCATTTGTATAAATTTGAGCTAGTGTCTGTAAAATAATCGAATCCTGAGTGCTCCATTTGTACACAAAAATTCCTGTATTAATAAAAAATTATCTTTTTCAAGCTAATTCCCTATTCTCTCGAATTAATTGTACGACTGCTTTAATATTGTAAGTGATTTTAAATTTCAATTTGAATTAAATTTCCTGCTCTATTAAATTAAATTTTTGCATCCTTATATTTTGATTTTCAGTATTATTTTCATAATAATTTCTACATTAAATTAATTTCTTGTACTGCATATTAAATTATCAAATTCTGTATCACCATAGAAAATTATCTGCATCAATTCAGCTCCTCTTTGCCCCACCCCTCTGGTATTAGAGTCAAACCCTTTATTAATCTCTTAGAGTAAAACTTGACACTTGGTTGACACATGTCAACTTACATGTTAGAATATACATATAAAAAAACATATGGACTAAAAAATTATTATAAGATATTATTTTAACTTAATCTTAAGATGATGATGACGAAGTACAGTCCTCCTTCATTTCACATAATGTAGACGATTGCTATGAAATCGATATTAATCATTTTTAGTCAATAATATTATTTCAAGCCTATCCATATTATTATTTCAAGATTCTATCTCAAGATTCTAGCTCAGCATTATTTAGGTCACCTTTAGCCAGCCAAATCTTTTATTAATCTCTTAGAGTTAAATCTTTGTCAATTTTTTTATCAATTTTCTTTGTTCATCCATAAAGTTTAATTATCCTTGGTTCATTAGTATTTTTTTGTCTATCAAAATAAGTAGAAATGATTTTCATAGTAGATTTTATTTAAATCAATTAAAATACAAATTTCGAATTCTATTAGATAATTTAAAATTTTAGAATCTTTTATTAAAAAATTATATCACAGAAAATAATTATCAAACACAATATTTAGTAGATAATATTAAATACATAATAATAAATATTCATACTAACAGGCTGAATATTAACTCTCTAAGACAAAAAAAAAAAAAAAAAAAAAAAAAAAAAATTTTATTAATTGTGTAATAAATTTATTCCTTTGAATTTGTTTAAATTAGCGTTAGTCAGCTTGGAAAAGCTCTAGTCAACCAAATGATAAGTGGTCATATATAGATTTTATTATAAAGTTATGTCAACTACTTTAAATCCACATTATAGACATAATTTAATTAGAAATTAAACAATATTTTTTGAAGCAAATGCTCAACATTCTAAAGTACATATACCTAAATGATTAAAAGGGAATGAATTATCTTAATATGGTACTTGGGAATTACAAGAACTTACTCATCCAACACCAATAGAAAATAAATCTTCTATTTCTACAATTATTGAAGATCATAGTGGAAATATTTAAATAGAATTTACTCCAATTACTGAATCTTTTAGAAAATCAACTTTATTAGAAAATAACAAACCTTCAATTTCTATTTCAGACCTTTTATTTTTATTCCAAAAACTCTTTTAACTAGTAATATTCAATTACAAGAAATTAATTTACTAATACAATTTTCCAACCTATTTATGAAGAAGTTGAACAAAATTCTTCTCCACCTTTATCTTCAACTAGATCACAAATGAAGAATTATTCTCAATTAAATACTATTACTTCTGAATTTTCTATAGACAAAAAGTATTAGAAAATAATTTTTAACACCTCATAATAATAAGAAAAGAATTTGGTTTTCTGAAAATAATGATAGTCATCAACGAGATAATATTAGAACTGAATATTATAATTTTATGAATTCTAATAGAGTAAATATTTATTTCTTTCAATGGTTTTCAGTATATATTAAAAATATACAATTTCAAAATAATTATTCAAATCAAATATTACATACGATTGCTTCTCAACTTGATAGATTAAAAATACAATTACCTTCTTAACCTTACTCATATACAAAAACTTATAGATATTAAAATTATCGAAAGACGTAATCAACTTACTTTAGGTTCATCCTTTTCTTCCCCTCAAATTAATGTTATAGCTAAAGAAGAATTTCCTGAAAATATAAATATACAACAATTAGAGAGTCAATTCCAAGAAGAGAATTATTCAATTCAAAAGCTTCATAATCAAAATTATCCTAGACCTAAAACTTGAAATTATTATCTAAATCTAACACCTTCTGATATACAATATGAAGATCTCAAATTATTCAAGCAAAATATGATGGTCATGATATTTATGAATGGAATATAGATGGTCAATCTGAATATCAAATTATTAATATATTACAATAAATGCTTACGACTTCTTCTGCGTATAAAACATATAATAATTCTGATTTAGTAATTTTTCATCATTTAATTTCTAGTTTTACTAGTCAACTAAAAGGCTGGTAGAATAATTATTTAATACCTGAAGATCGTTCTACAATATTAATTGTTAAAAAACTTGTTATTAAACAAGAAGGAAATCAACAAATTCAAACTCAAGAAGAAGATGCAGTAGCTATCCTTATTTATTCAATAACTAAATATTTTATTGGATAACTTATTCAATATCAAGCTCGTGCTTAAAAAATTTTATCAAATTTATATTGTCCAAATTTACAAGATTTTTGCTGGTATAAAAATGTTTTCCTTACTAAAGTCTTTTCTAGAAATGATTATTATCATCCATTTTAGAAAGAATATTTTATTGCAGGACTTTCCAAACTTTTTGTTGAAAAGTACGCTCTCGTATTAGAGGTCTTTATAATGGGTCTATTCCTTATGATAGCTTAACTTATGGTGAATTAATCAATTTTATAGATAATGAAGGATTATCATTATGCACAAATTTAAAACTAAAACAGAAAATGAAAAATGAGTTTCATCAAAGTAGAAAATAATTAGGAAATTTTTGTTCTTAATATGGTTATGAACGTTTAAATCCACCTTCTGCAAAGCATGAAAAGAAAGTAAAAAAATTATGTCATAAACAATATGGAAAGAAAAAATATAATAAATCGGAACTTTATACAAAACCTACTACAAATAGCAAAGCTTTTACGTAAAAAAGTATTCAAAAATCTAATAGCAAAGCTTTTACGTAAAAAAGTATTCAAAAATCTAGTAAGAAAAAATAACCTATTTGTTATAAATGTGGTAGACCTGGTCATTATAAAACTCAATGTAAAATGAAAGAAAAATTAACAATTTAGACATTTCAGAAAAACTTAAATAACAAATAATTAATTTATTAATTTCTAATAATGATACAAATTTTGAATTAGATGGTGATTTATTTTTCTTAGATTTTATTTTATTCTCTGCATATTCTAGTGCTGAATATGATTTTTGTGAATGTGAAATTCCATGCATTTGTCAATTAAATAAAGAATAATATCTTTATTCTTGTTCTTTAATTTTATATTTTTCATTACATATAAATTGATTTATACATAAACTTCTTTTGTAAAATATTTTCAATCTTACATTTAACTTTATTTTTGAAATTTTGTTGGGAAAAATTTAGTTTAAAAAAATAAATTTTATACCTTTACTCAAATTTTTTTACTAAAAACTTTATTTAATGGCACTCTCATTAAACAAAAGGTTACCAGTTATTTATACAGTTAAAAATTTGATGTTAGTGTGAGTAATTGATGCAGAATTTAATAATTTAATATGCAGTGCAATAAATTAATTTTATTGCAGAAATTATTATGAAAATAATGCAGAAAATCAAAATATTAGAATGTAGAAGTCACTTACTATATTAAAGCAGTACTAAATTAATTCGAGATAGTAGGAGAGCAAGAGATTAGCTCGAAGAAGTAAATTTTATTGATGGATGGATTTTGTGTACAAAGGGTGCACTGATGATTCAATGATTTTTTACAGGCACAGGCTCAAATTTATATAGATGAAACTTAGAAAAGTTTTTTGACACATAATGGACACATGTCAACTTACATGTTAAAATATACATGTAAGAAAACATATGGACATAACTTGACACTTACAAAAGTTAAAACTTTACGGGATTGAAACTTTTGCCTTTTTCTATTTTTGCCTTTTTTTTTTTTTACAAAAAGACAAAAATTGAGAATAAATACAAAACTTATAATTTACACATATAACAAGATGAATAAAAGAGAACTTGACTAATTTGATAACTTTGACTATTCTTAAATTGTGATAAGTTTGAATGACAATATCATCTCCCACCATCACAAAAAGAGCTGGTGATAGGTGTGTTAAAATAAAGCAGTATTGATAATTGTCTTGAATAAGGCTGAAGGTAACTTAAATAATACTAAGGCAAAATCTTGAAATAATTTTGTGGATAGGCTTGAAATAATATTGTTAACTAAAAATGGTTAATGTCAATTCCATAACAATTGTCTTCATTCTGTGAAGTGAAGAAGGATTGCAATCTATTTTCATCATTTTGAGATGAAGTTGAAATAATAATTTTTTTATATTCTTCTTGACTAGATGTTAAGGCTAAGGAGGCTTGGATTTTACTTTTATGTGTTAAGAAGTCCAAGTGTTGAGGGTTATTGGCTATAGGAAAAAAAGGTGTTTCATTTTGTATTAAGCCATTTAAGAACTGCATCGGTACAAGCTTGGTTGAGAGAACAATTAGGTCACCATTTGATAGAAAAAGTTCTAATTAAGGCTGGAGCAAAAGAAGGAGGACAGTGTTGTTTAATTTTGTAATTCTATATGAGAATTCATGGAATTCCATAGGTAACGGTGAAAGTTAATAATTTATCTTGACTAAATTGATTAAGTTTTTGACTAAATAATTCAAAATTTTTACTAATATTTGGAGGCAAAATTTGTTGACTAATAAAAAAATACATCAACCATTCTTGAAATCAAGATGGGAATGTTGTATTTATTTTTTTTGCAGAAATGAATAAACCATGAATGAGTAAAATTACGAATATAAAACATGTAATACCAAGCATTTTTATAATCTTGATAAGTGAAGGAATTTGGAATAAAAGGTTTTGAGAAAGCTCTTGGAGTAAATATGTGATGGTTCTAATCACTTAAAGTAAGAACTTTAAGGATTTTATATTTTGAATAAAGAGTCTTTGAAAGTTTTTAACCATCAAAGTTATGTTCTAATTCTATGGAATAGGTATAAACAAAGATAAATTCATAAAACTTACGGATTTATTGTAAAGAATCTGGAATAAAATGAAATTTGGAAAGAAAAGTTTTATGAATAATATTGAGGAAATTACCATTTTAGTTATCATATTCTGGTTTTAAAAATATAATAGCTTTATATAAAGGCTTATCTACGAATGGGGAATAAGAGTTTTGACTAAAACCGAATATTTGACTAGAACTGGAATGTGAGGATTGAAAAGCGTTTGAATAATTCAAAGATTTATTTGAAGTAAAAACAGATTTTTTACTGTATAAGTCGCATGTAACCTTTTATTTAATGAAAATGTCCATTAAATAAATTTTTGAGTAAAGGTATAAAATTTATTTCTTTAAACTAAGTCTTTCCTTTCAAAAATAAAGTTAAATGTAAGATTTGAAAATATTTTATGAAAGAAGTTTATGTATAAATTAATTTATATTTAAATCATTTTATATGTAATGAAAAATGTAAAATTAAAGTTAAGAATAATATTGACAAATGTATAGACTTTCACATTTACAAAGATCATATTTAATACTGAAATATAAAGAGGATAAAGTAAAATCTAAGAAAAATAAATCACCATCTAATTCAAAATCTATATCATTATCAAAAATTAATAAATTAATCATTTGTTGTTTAAGGTTTTTATGAAAAATCTAAATTATTAATTTTTTCTTTCATTTTGCATTGAGTTTTATAATGACTAGGTCTACCATATTGATAACAAATAGGTTGTTTTTTCTTATTAAATTTTATTATATTTTTTGACGTATAAACTTTGTTATTTATAGTAAGTTTTGTATAAGGTTCTGATTTATTATATTTTTTCTTTTTATAAAATTTATGATATGTTTTTTTACTAATTTTCTTTTTATGCTCTATATTTTGAGGAGATTCTTTTTTAGTTATAACATTAATTTGAGGGGAAGAAGATGATGAACTTAAAGTAAGTTAATTAAGTTTTATATGAATTTTGGCTAACATATCTTCTTTATGATCGAATTTGATAATATGTTCAAAAATAAAATTAACTCCCAATAAAATAAGGACACGTAGGACCTCGTGGGTCTTAACGGCTTCCTTTATAAATAGGAAGTTCAGGTAACTAAAGGAGAGATCTCTCATTCACTAAAAAAGAAAAACTCTCTCTCCTCCTCTATCTTACAAAATAAACATATTGACTTAGGCATCGGAGTCCCATCGGAACAGTTCCGGTGGGTCTCTGATCAATTTTTCTTTGATTATAGGTCTCAAATTTATCTCATAAGAAGAATCAATCTCCATTTCAAGTCTTTGATGAATTATTTCTCATCATTATCCTTTTTGTGAGTTTTTTTTTTGTGTGTGTATTTGGAGATCTCATTTAAAGGCGAGCAGAAAATCGGACCAACTAAAAACTGAATTGAACATAACTTAAATTGGTTGGTTCAATTTAGTTTGATTCGGTTTATTTTTTTATAAATTTTGGTCTATTAAATTCGGTTGATTTTTAAAAAATCTAAAATAACTAAATTGACCTAATATATATATAAGCATATAATGCTTATTTTTTGTTAAAAAAACTGAAATAGGCCAGTCGGTTCGATTCAGTTAATTTTATAAAATTTCAGTTTAAATCAATTCGGTTAGATTTAAAATTGAATTGGAATGATTTTTTAAAATTTAAATTTAATTTTTTCTATTTTTTAAAATTTTAATTCGATTTAAACCAAAACAACCGAATATTGGCTCTTAATCTCGTTAATAGTCATATGGAGATCAACATCTACTAAAGGAGGGTAGTTTAAAAATGGAGTTTCTTTTAACATGATTTCTATCTCCACTTAAAGAATGGTTATTTCTTGAAGGAAATCAATCTTAGATCTCATGTTTAATATTTGTGGAAGACTAGTTATTTCTTCAATGTTAAGGAATGGTAATCCCTAAGGGGATAGCCCGGCTGTAAGAGTAAGGCTGGTCTTAAATTCGACACTCATGAATGTCAAATGAAAATTATATTTAATTTGTTATCTACTCATATTGGGTTGTTATAATTATCAATTGACATTTGTAAAAATAACTGCTATTGTTATCTATAAAAAAAATGCTAAGGAATAGGAAAAATTGCTCAGATACTGGTGAGTGAAGTAAGGCATGAGCATGGTTTTATTTTGGGCTTAAAATGCGTTCAAGCTCGACCTTCTTTTGTATATAAAAGAAAAAATAATCCTGTATAAATTAACAGTACAATTATTTTGACAATAAGTTAAATACTTTGTAGGGTGAAGATTTGATTATAGCAATCAACGAACAACAGTTCAAAAAAAAAAAAATTATAATAATGAAGAAGGCTATTTTTTTTTTTTTTTTTGAGAATGTGAATAAAAGATATTATTGAAATAATGAAGGCAAAAGTGAGAGAAAATTTTCCTTGCTCCAAGTTGTATGCAACTAATTATTAATCATATTTTATTTGAATTTAAAATTTAGAAATTTCTGTTGTCAATATTTTAATTTATGTTTAAATATTTTTCTTAAATATTTTATTTTTTAAAATTATTTGTTAAAATTTGTGTTAAGTCTTATATATTTTTTAAATAAAATTTTAAAAATTTTTATAGTTTAAAATTATATCATTTGATATTTAATTCACCATTTGAATTAAATGTTATATAATAAAATTTTTATCGTTTAAAAACTATATTATTTATATTTTTAATATTTAATTTTCAAATTTAACAAATATCACCTTAGTCATCAATCTGAAATTATTTTTTTAGTAGTATATTATGTGCTTAATTTTCTTTTTAAAGAAATTAATTTTTTATTTTACAATAATTTAATAATTTACTGTTTGGCTAATGACGATCAAATTAAAAATTAAAAATCTTTTGAAAAAATTATATATATATATATATATATATTTATTTTTACTGTTTTTTTCTTTCATTCTTATCATTTTATATATTAAAAATATGATTTTTTAATATATGTTTAGTATATGTATGACATATATATAATATATATAGTATTTTGAAAAAAATATTTTTAAATATATAATATTTTTAAAAATATGTTTTTATAATAATAAAAATAATATTTTTTCTTATTTTTGTAAAAATTCCAAAACTTTTTCCTCAATAAAATATTCATGTGTAGGGCGGAAACATTTGCCAATTCAAATATAAATGACAATGATATTGATTGATTTTAGATTACTTATTTAATAATTTTATATGGGGAGAATTATTTAGAATATCTCATTCCTCCCCTTCCCCTTATTATTTTAAAATAAAATAATAGCATAATGTATTATTTTATATTATTTATCCTTGTATACTTAACCTACAAGCATGAAACAATGAGAAAATAGTACCATTATGTAATAACCCGAACGATTATAATGGAAAATCCAAATCGGGTAGGAATTTTTTTAAATTCTCCAGGGAGCAATAACCGAAAATTTATTAAGGACAATGGAAAATAGATATTAGAGTGAATTATAGAATTTAAATGAGAATTCAATCGAATAGAATGGACAATATGAATATAGTTGAAAATGCTAGAGTATTAAAAATTATAGCAAAATAAATTGAAAATATTTAAGAGTTAATTAATGGATTAATTAATAATTAATCAAGGATTAGCCTAAAAGTCAACAAAAGTGGCTAAATAATTATATATATATATATAG
>CANXYC011036072.1:0-17610 GCA_948193065.1 Aleurites moluccanus | reverse complement strand
GACATCATGCATATTCTTTGCAGCAATCAACATATCATCAACATATAGTAACAGAAAAACAAAAGAACCATCATCAAGACTCTTAACATAAACACAACAATCATACTCACATCGCCTATAGTCTATCTAAATCATGTAGGAATCAAACTGCTTGTGCCATTGTCTTGGAGACTGGTTCAACCCATACAACGATTTCCTTAGCTTGCAAACCAGATGCCCTTGTCCAGGTTGAGTGAACCCTTCTTGCTGCTTCATAGAAATCTGCTCCTCTAGATCACCATGCAAAAAAGCAGTTTTAACATCCATCTGCTCTAAATGCAAATCCCAACTAGCTACTAATGCAAGCACTGCCCTGATTGAAGTATGTCTAACCACAGGAGAAAAAATTTCTTCATAATCTATCCCCTTCTGCTGTGAAAACCCCTTTGCTACTAACCGAGCCTTGAATTTTTCCCTTTCTTTTTCTGATACTGCGGGTTTTCTCTTGTACACCCACTTGCACCCAATCACCTTCTTGCCCTCAGGAAGCTGAACTAGCTCCCATGTATGATTTTTGTGCAAAGACTCCATCTCGCTCACTCCGCTCCGCTCCAACATCTGTCCCTTTGTTTCGGTATGAGCCATATACAACATTTTGAATTAAAAAATAATAATACTAAATGAAATAAAATAAGAAAGTTTTATATAAAAATTTATACCAGTAAATACAAATACACACATATATATAGAGAGCGAGCTATTTTTTTTTAATTTATATTACATTTTTTTAAATTTGAGAGAAATTTTTTTGAATTTATGTTATAATTTTATTTTTTTACGATTTATATATATAGAGAGAGTACTTTTTTTTTTAATTTGTATTATAGAGTTTTTTTGAATTTATTTTACAGATTTTTTTTTTTAATTTGAGAGAATTTTTTTGAATTTATGTTATAATTTAGAAAGAGATAGCACTTTTTTAATTTATATTATAGATTTTTTAATTTATTTTATAGATTTTTTTTTTTTAACTTGAGAGAATTTTTTTTTAAATTTATGTCATAATTTTATTATTATTTTTGTTTGATATTATATACTTATATGGAGAGAGTTTTTTTTTTTTTTTTTATAATTTGTATTATAGATTTTTTGAATTTATTTTACATATTTTTTTAAATTTGAGAATTTTTTTTTCAATTTATGTTATAATTTTATTTTTTTATTTGATATATATATATATATATATATATATATATATAAAGAGAAAAAACTTTAATATTTCATATTTTTCATATTTTTAAGAGATGGAGTGTACATTTTATCATTTAATATTCATATTTTTTAATTAGAAAAAATATTTAATATTTATAAATTTTTATTATAGAAAAAGTTTTAGGAGGTAGTATAATAATTTCATTAAATTTAAAAAAATAAATTAAGTATATTTAAAATTTTTGGAGTGTATTTAACCGCTTCCTGCATATATATATATATATAGAGAGAGAGAGAGTTTATTAAATATGACTAGTTTGCAATCTTTCTTATATAAATATAAATAATTAAGAATTATTTTAGTCTCTAAAATTTAATTAAATTTATAAATTAAAATTTTTACTTTAACAATCAAATTAACAGGTTTCGAATATTTTATTCTATTAACTATTTTGTACTTTTGTTAAAAATTTTATTACTCAAAAAGAAAAAAAAAAAAAAAAATAGTCAATGGCACATAAAAAAAAAAAAATTATTTCATTCTTGAGGTTAAACAAATAATTTATTAATTATTATTTATAGACAAAATTTACGGATTAAATAATAATTCACATTAAAACTAACGATAGTTGAGTGAATGAAGTGTTATAAATTTATTCACTAAAATTTTAAGAATAGATACCTGAATCAAATAATAATTAAAATTTTAGATTAATAAGAGCAATTTATACTAATTTTTAGCAATTAGTGGATGATTAAAAATAACTCACATGCGTTTATCGAGGATGAGTTGGTAAATAATCTTTGTTGTTGGCCTCCAAAATTAGAAAATCTACTTTAAGCAGGAACGGAGTTCAATGGGTTCACGTGGACTTAGATCACAACGATGAAAAAAAATCCCATTAATTTGTAATTTTTTTTTTATTTGTTTTATTTAAGTATAACTTTTTATATAAAATTAATTTTTGACTCATTTAAAATTAATTAAAAATATTATTATTCTATAAAAAAATTTTTACTTTATCCATTTAAATTTATTTTTTTTTTAAAATTAATTTTTACCCATTTAAAAATTATTTTTTGATTTTAACCAGTCTTTAAGTTAGTTACAAGTTTGATTAATATTGTATTTAAAAATATAAAAATAATATTATTTACTTTAGATAGAGCTAGTGTAAAGAGGATTGAGGCTTTTCATTTTTGCATGGAATTTAAAATTTTTTATAAAAATTTTAAAAAATTATAATTTGATAGTGTTTGATTTAATAAATTCAATAATATATTTTTTGTGTTAAAAAAAATCAAATGGATAATAAAAAATATATTATAAATTTTATATATTAAATATAACTATTTAAATTTATCGCATTTATAATTATTTTTCGTTATCTATTTAATTTTTATTTAATAAAAAAAATATATATCATTAAATTTATTATATTAAATTTTATTAACTTAAAAATTTTAAAAATTTTTATAAATATTTTTAAATCTCCAAAATATATCATATAAAAAATTAGTGTAAACTCATCCCATATAAAGAAGGTAAAGCCTATTTAGGTTTGTGATTCGGCCTAAGATTTTGTTCTTTTAGTGGTCCATTAATCAAATAATTGAAACAACTTTCCACGTGGGTTGTTCTAGTGTTGACCACGTTTCCACTCTCATTTGTGATTCCTGATGTGGTCCACAGTTAATTTCTGTATGTTCCTTTTTTCATGTGTCTAATATATTATCTTCTCCCATTAATCCAATAGTCTAATAATTTATTATTTAATTTGTAGTACAAAAAATTAATAATTTAAATTTTATTAATTATTTTTTTAAAAAATAATATATTTATATTTAAATATTATAAAAAATTAACTTAAAATTAAATATAAAATTTAGTAGAAACTATCTTTGCATAAATTTAACAAAATTATTTAAATATCTATAAATAAGTACTAAGTAGTTTTAATAATTATAAAATTAATTATTTTTATTAATTTATATTGAATTATCGAATTGAATAAAATATCGAGTCATTGGATCGAATGAGTTCACTGCAAATTTGAATCGCTTGAATTTAAGTTATTTTGATCAATTCATTTTTCTAACTATATGCTAATTTAAATGAATTTGAAAAGATAAATTCAGGTGGGGTTATCTGATAACTTTTATCTAAAATTATTAGTTTTTATTTCTTCTAGGTGTTAATAAAATTTGGAAAATTTATATAACTGTAATAATAAATAATAGTATACATCAATATATATTATAACAATAAATATATATTTTTTTAAATAATAGATTCGAAATCAATTTCGCCTCCTTAATATTAAATAAATAAATAATAATGAAAAAGAGTTATTATAGTAACAACATAAATTCCTTAATTCACAATTTGATTTTTATTAGGACTGAAATTAAGTAGCAAATCAATTTATTTTGTTGAAATTTTTTTCCCTAAAATTATACACATAAATTATGTATGTGTATGGGAATAGATAATATTTAATTTCATGAACATGCATATGCATATGTGGTTTTCAGCAGTCAAAGAAAGGAATGGCCTAACCATACATAAATAATTATTTTTGGTAACTTTGTAATGGATAACGTTTTCAATGTTCATGACTTGAGTCTTGTGATTTAAGCAGTCAAATTCATAATATCAAACCTTAATTAATTATATGGTTTTAATTTCCCAATCTTAATTAATTAACATAATAATTAATTAATCGTTGATACTAATAATAATTTATAATAAAGTTAGCTTTCGAATTTGGCGACTTCTGTTGCCTGTTGCTAATCCTTAATCAATGTCAATGTCACGAGATTTAAAGTATTTTGGTTGCGCATATTAAGCGGGGTACAAATTTTATATTTATGTATATATATACTCCATTACTCATGCTTGAAAATGATGTTTTTATTCCCTAAAAAATGATTTTTTTTTCCTTTTCCCTTATTTTTGATAAATCTTGTTTTTATTATATGATAATAATATATAAAATAAAAAAAATTTATCTGTTTTCATTCAATAATTAATATTTATCAGTTAATAATTATTAATCATCCGCTATTAATTATCATACAATAATTATTAATTAAAAGCTAAAAATAAATCATACCGTTTAAAGATAAAAATTTGATATTAATAAAAATTAATAGTACTATAATTAATTTTAACAGCATGATGATGTTAAAACTAATAATATTAATTTTAATATTTGTTTCAGTGTCATAATCAACTAAAACAAATATATCCGAAATAATAATACTATTAATATATATTATATTTAATCACACTATCAATTAATAGTTAATTTTAACAACATGATAATGTTAAAACTAATACTATTAATTTTATTATTTATTTCAGTGTCATAAACAACAAAACTAAACATATCTTAGATAAATTAATGTAGAAATGAGTTGGTTAAAAAAAAATAAAAATAAAAATTTATTATTTAAAATAATTAATGTAATTATTTTAACTAAATACGATCGATAAATGACCTAAAGTTATTAACTTTTGGATTTTTTTTTTAAAAAATGTAATCACTATAATTTAATGTGAAATAGATGAATAATTTTTTTTTTTCAATTAGAAGTTACTGGAGAGTTTTCGGTCAAAAACCCCACATTTATTTGATTCAACATATTACTTTGGATCTAATTCTGATAAATTTTATTGATAACATTAGAAAAATTTTAAAATTTAATATTTTTAAAATTATTTATATTTTTCTTTTGATTATTTCAATTATTTTTTTATTTAAAATATTCTTTTAATTTTTATCAAAATGTTTTTAATTATTTTCATTAATATTCTTTTAATTATTTTTATTTTTATCAAAATGTTTTTTTAAGTGAAAAATATTCTTCTAGCTTAAATTTTATTTAATTTTTATAAATTCAGATAGTAAATTTTTCTATAAATCTAAAAATCCTTGGTTATTATTATTTTATTCAAAATATTATTTTATTTTTAAATTAAAATATTCTTATAATTTAAACTTGCTAAATTAGGATATATTTTTCTAATAGATTAATAATTATTAGATGACCCAAAAAATTTATATGAATTCTTATATAGAAAATAATAACTTAATGGTTGAAATTTAAAATCAATTAAATGATCTTATATTTAAATTAAGAAACTACTTATTTAATTTTAATGTGACAAAATATTTTTTCATTTTCTTTCTAAAGTTTAAATTAGAAAAATATTTTCATTTAAAAAATTAAAAAAATATTTTTAAAAAATAACCAATGATATGAGATTCATAAATTGATTTTTATAAAAAATTTATTGTTTGAATTTATAAAAATTAAATTAAATTTTAAATTAAAAGAATATTTTCATTTTAAAAATTAAAATAATATTTTAATAAAAATAAAAATAATTAAAAGAATGTTAATGAAAATAATTAATAGAATTTTTTATTAAAAACATTAAAAGAATATTTTGGATAAAAAATAATTAAAAGAATCAAAAGGTAAAATATATAAATCACATCAAAAAATATTAAACTTTAAGAGTTTTTTCTAATAATATGGTAATAAAATTTATTTGAGGCGAATCCGAATTAGCGTGCTGGATCAGATGGTGAGGGTAACAAATTATACCATGTCGCCTACTCTAGTAGAGTTTTCATTAGAAATTCTTAGGATCTCAGATGATATTTGATTAAATTTTTTTTTTAAGTATTTGTTTGCATTAAATTAAATTTTGATAATCATATTAAAAAAAAAATTCTAAAATTTAGTAATTTTTAGAATATTTTTTCTAAATATAACTTTCAAATAATAAAATAAAATCTCAATTTTTTTCATCTAATTTATTTTTAAATTAATTTACTTAATATTTATGAACCATATGTTTTTTATAAATTAGTACTTTAAAGGTACTTATTAAAAAAATTCATATATTTATGAAATTTTCACTGTAAATGATGGATTTGAGAATTTGAATTAAAATCCTTTGCAAGAGTGAAAAATCAACTAAATTAGTTCGATTAACATGATAGTTAAAATTAATACGATTCGCTTGAAAATGTTATTTTATAGTTTATAAATAATTTTTTATAATTTATTAATAAATTATAATTTTATAATTCTAGAAATTATTTCAATTTTTCTTTCCTTTGATAGAGTTTCCTGCTAATTCCTCTATGAAAGTGTCGTATTCTATTTGAAATTTTCAAAGTTTGTAATTGATACATATTGAGGCAATTATTAAGTTTGTTTAAAGAAAATAAATCTATTTATAATTCAAAATAGTTTTCAAATAAAATATTAAAAAAATAATTTTAGATAAAGACAGTGTTGAAAAATGCATCCCACATTAAATAAAATTTATAATTAAATAACTATTAAATTTATTATAAATTAATTGATTTTCTACCATTAAATTCTAATTTATAAGTTTACCTATATTCCCACCTATATTATTATTAAATATCAAAGCACATGGTGGAATTGTAATATTTTTCAAAAGGAACATTCAAGGTACTTAGCAGACCTTCCAAAATTAATTAAGGAGATTATAATTAATAATTAAGCACCAAATTAAATATATAGTTTGATATTATTATACTTATAATAATAATAGCATTACAAGACAAAATTGCAGTTGCTATGCAAATGGGCTCTCAATTAGTGCACAAACCTTAGTAGTCATAATCAAATAACTTGTGATTCCTTCATTTCCATTCTCTTTGTTTTCCTGTTCATGTTTGACATTCTCACCATAAAGAAAATGCTATATTATTTAAGAATATAATGATGAAAGAAAATTTATATTTGATGGATGCTGTTGATCAACTTGAAGGTTTTAGAATAATCATGACTAAGAAAAGAATATATAGGTTATGACTTTAGAAATTTAGTTATAATTAAAATTTGAAATCAGAGAACTTTTAGTTATAAAATTAAATTCAATATTATTTGAATAAAAAAAATCATTAGTATAATATTTTTAAAATTTTTTTTTATCTACACTAAACATATACACCAATCTAATGAATTAAAAATATACAAAACAAAAAAAAAAATTAATTTATTTTTAATAGAAAAAAAAGATAAAACAGTCATATTAGATAAAATATCTATCACTCGTTAGTTGGGTATATGAAATAAATTTTTACACCCAATGTAGGAAAATTTTTTTAATGATATCACAATTTTTTAATATTCTTAAAATAAATTCTAATTTAAAAAAGACAAATTATTTATACCAAAAATGAAATTCATAAGTGCAGTAATCTATCCCTTATAATTAACATAACCTTTATATCAAAGTTTTAGTGACAAAGTGAAGCAAATACATTTGTCAACTACACTATTGAAACCACTGTTCATAAAAACACAATGTTAAAGATAAATTTGATATATTAAAAATAATTTTAAAGATAAATTTGATATATTTTAATTACAAAATTTAAAAATAATAATTCAAACAAATTAAATTCTAATAACATCTAAAATTATATTTAACAAATTCAATTTTAACACTAACCCTTTGTTTGGTTGTATAAATGAATTTTATAAAATTTTATGAAATTTATTTGTAAATTTATAGTTTTATTTTTATTTTAAATCCAAATTCATTTAGAATTCTAAATAATTAAATTGTGAAATTGATAATAACTAAACTAAATTTTATAAAAATAGTTGGTATTTCTAAATAAATTTCATAATTTTAAACTAATAAATTTTAAAAAATTAAAATATTCTTATTAATTTTAATATTTTATATATGCCATCCATCATAACTTTTTTTTAAAAAAAAAAGTAAATAAATAATCCACTCATATGAGTAATTTTTAACTACATAAAATATTAAAATAAATTTTAAAATTATATCAAATACAATAGTCATTTCATTTGAAATGATTTTCGTATTTATTATTTAATATATTAAATATGATAATTTATTTATAAATAAATTTTATTTGAAATTTATTTATAAATAAAATGAATTTTTTGATAGAATTAAATTAAACGTGGCGGCGACAAATTCTTAATTTTTTTTTAAAATTTTCTAAAAAAAATAGTTCTCAAACTTAATAAAAAATTTCACTGTAATTAGCCTGTTACAATAAGGCTTTTAATTCTTTGAAGCAATTTGGTGCATGTCATTTTCCCCTAGGAAAATCAGATGCCACTAAGGCAGATATGGTACTATTCCACTAGATATTGTTGGAGCATTAGTGGAAAACCATTTTGTCCTACATTGTTCTATTTATCTAAAATATTTATTTTCAAAAAATTAAAAAAAATTATATTATTATTATTATTCTATCTTTGAAATTAAATACCATAAAGAAGGTGTTTGGAATATGCCAACTTCAAATTATTTTAATTATTTATTATTCCTAGCCATGAGACAAACTTTAGTCGGATTCCCCTCTCTGCCTACAAGTCTTATATTCCCATTTCTTAATGCATAATTAACGCTAATAATATAATTAAAGGAGCTAATTGTTTTGATTAGAGAGTTTGAACACAAAGATTTGAGCCAAAAGTTACTGTTAATACATATGTTAATCTGTCATTAAACCTTGAATGGCTTAAACTAATTAAAGAAATTTTATGGTGTCTTGAGCTTTGCACAGTCTCTGACGACTTATAATGTTTGTTTAAATTTGAGTGTCTATGATTTTTGAACATAATCCAACCATTGGTTCAATGGTTTTAATTTATTAAGAAGTTCTTAATATAAAATTAATGATATTGAGATTGAATTATTAAATTGGTGAACCATGTCATTAGCTAATTAGTGGTTTGAATGTTTCTAGCTGAGTCTTTGAGCATGAAAAGATTCTTAAGATAGAATTCCTGACTCAGCAACTCCCATATTATATATAAAGTTTTCTTCTTATTAATCATATTTATTAATTTATTTGATAAAATTTCACGTGAAAATTATATCTTAATTTAGTGTAAATAAACTTATATTATTAATTGGAATTCAATTGAATGTAAAATCTAATCGTTAGATGAATCGCTAAATAATTTTTAATAAATAAATATTTTTTTTTAAGAAAAAACATAATATCGTTAATCAAGAACGAAATATATCATATTAAAAAAATCCTTAACAGACTATGAGACTCCTCCCATATTTGAGAATTAAGTACTAAACATAATACACAAACAAATGCATGGCTATCATATTTACTTGTTTTTTAATAAAATGCAAACTAGCATTTGAAATTTGAATGACATTCATTTATTGTAAAACTAAAATCTAAATTATCTAACGATAAATATCCAATAGCATGGACAACTACCTCAGCATCACTCTCAACCATAATATTACTGAAATGGCAGCCCCTTAACCATGAAAGCACTTCTCTGATTGCCAAAGCTTCAGCCTCCTTGGGCAAACAACAGCCAGCAAGAGTAGAAGAGAAACCAGATAAAAACTCACCACTTGAATTCCTAATCACAGCCCCTAATTTGTGATATTATTTTAAATAACAAAAAAAGAAAAAAAAAAGTACGTGATGTTATTTTTACGTAATTTATTTATTTTTAAAAAAATGTTCATGGATTTGGCTAGAAGAGAGTCCCTTATTATATAGCACTAGCATAGGCTTCCAATGACAATGGCCCATGGGTGCAGACACTGGTGTTCTAGCTACTGCTAAGATTAGTCTCATTTCAACCCATTCCTAACTATGAGAATTGGGTCAAGCCCAATTTTCAGAATCAGGGAACCTACGGTTCCTGATGCAATAAATAGACTTGACCTTGGGCTGCACTGTACAGACTAATTGAGTCTCTATAAAATTTAATATTTTCTAAATATAGATCCATTTATAAACAGGTCTAGCAATAAATTGGAGATATGAACATTATAATAGTGCCGTAGCGTTGCTGGAACAGTGAGTAGTGAATTATGCTTTCAAGAACTAATTCCTGAAGTGCAGAGATTTAGTGGCTGTTCAGTACATAGGGGTGTAGACGTTCTGTTCTAGTTTGGGGCAATTTATATGAATTTTATAATTAAATTATAAATTGTGGTTTTTAAATATAAAATTAAACGGAATTGAATTAAAATGAAATAATACAATTAGTTTGATTTTTGAAATGATTTGAAATAAATAATTTAAATCTTTTTAAAAATATTACAATTATTGCAATCAAATTGCTTTACTAATTTACCCATTCTATTTTTTTATTTATTTATAAACAACTCATTACAATACTAGTAAATAATAATAAAATCTTATTATAATACAAGACCAAATTAAATTTTAAAACAAAAGTCATTATATTTTGTTCCAAAGTTCAAAGTTTAGATACTAAAATGTAATATTGAACTGATATAATAGTTTTAGGTTTAGGCATTATTGTTATATTAGGTTTAAATTACCAAATTAAGTTTAGATCAATTCAATGCAGTTTACGCTGAATAATGAATACTCCTAGCTATTGAATGCAGTTGATAGTTTTTTTTTACTGGACAATTGGATAAAGCAATTTGATAAGAGTTTAAAATCAGCAGCTGATAGATATTATAAGTCTCAATCTGTAGTTGATTTTATCATTGGAACTTTTTGAAAAACACCAATGGATTTTTTTTACTGTTAGAAAAATTTTCTTTGAAATTTAATTGATAAAATATAGCTAACTCATCCATTAACCATAAATTAATAATTGATAATATAAATTATTTTAATATTTTAATTAAATTATGATTTAATAGGTTAATTTATATAACAATTTAGATAACATGAATTTATTTGTCAAATAAATGAATAAATGCACATGTGTTAATTATATAAATAGTATCAGATAATTTTAATATATATATATATATATATATATATATATGTTAAAAAATAAAATATTATTCTATTTTAATAAATATTAATTTCGTTATTTTTATTTTATTATTTATAAAATATTTAAACAAATTTTAAAATTATAATTATAATTTATTTGGTCATTTATATATAAATAACAATAACTAACTATTGCTATTTGTACATATTAAAATTAAAAATGTGATACGTGTATATGTAAAATAATTGTATACTTAATTGTGATTTTACATTTGAATCATATCAATTAATAAATTTTTATCAAACAATTAATATTCATCAATCAATAATTACCAAATATCAATTATTAATTATCAATAACTACTACAAATTATTACAAAAAACTAAATTAAATTGTGGGCAAATTAGCTAGAGAATACGTTTAAAAAATAAAGAAAAAAGTTATAAAAATATATCTTGTGATTTGGACGTATTATTATTTGAGCCTGTGAAATTATTTTTTAACTGTTAATTATCCTCCGTTAAATTAGGAGAGACAAAAAGTTAATACTGTTAAATGAGTGTTAATGTGATACTGATATGATGGACTCACAATATTATAATATTAATCTTTATTACTTAAAATTAAAAAAAAAAAAAATTAAAAAATTAATTAATATTCATACATTATTACTTGCACGGGATCTGTATAATCTCTAGATTTGTCACAACATAATTTAACCATAAATCAAGTTTTAATTAAATTAAACTTTTAGTGAAATGACATGATTTAATTTACTTTAAATTCATTTCTTTTTAATACTAAAAGAATTAAATTTTATAAACTACTTCATTTCAAACATAAAAATTAATAGAATTGAATAATTTGAATTGAATTATTGCAAAATCTGAATTTTCAACAAGAGGATAAAGTTCTAATTACTTTCAAAGAACATTAAAGAAAGTAAAACATCTAAATGGCTAAACCCAATTCTAAGAAATTAATACACTTAAACATAATAGAGTTGGCGAAAATTTGCCTCGTATCATATTTGAACACTTTGGGTCCGATTTACTGAATGTCCAATGCTATTTTATGGTGATTAGATTTTCTCTTCTGTCAAAGTACGTTCATCCATGGCCACTAATTAATAGGAGTTTCTCTGATTTGTTCAAAAATCCGCACCCTTGGGGTTTAATTTTTGGTGGAGTTTATAAATCTATTCAACCAAAGTTTTTTGCTTTTCTATGGTTTATCCACCTATGTGTTAGCTGGTTTTGTTCAGTTAATCACATGTCTAAACTTGTTAATCTTTTCTCAAGTTATGAATTTCATAAGTGTGAAGTTATAATAAATTTCTTTGTAGAGAGTTCATACTCACTTCATATCTTACTTTTATTTTATATGAATTTCACCTTCAGTTAAAAAATTCATTTAATTAATTATTTTTATTTAAAATAACTACTTCTTAATATAATTTTATCTGAATAATTATTTTTAATCAAATTTATATGAATAACTATTTTCAAACTAAGTCTATTTATTAAAAAAATTATTAAAATTATAAATTAATCATACTTTCAAGTAACTATAGATTCGAGTCATGAGTTCAACTGTTGAACTATTTTTTTTTAACAATCCTAACCAAACAAAGAAAAAATATAAATAAAAATATGAAATTTAACAGTCATGTTTGATCGAGTCAGAAACACAAAGCTTAAAAATCTAAGAATAAAGAAATGAAACTACTAAAATACTGTAGAATGGGAGAATTAATCTTCTCTATTATTAATTAGTAATGAGCATTTTATGTATATACAAGTAAAGAAGAAAATAAATCTAATTAATCGTGCCACATCATCCTAATCACCTAAAATTAAAATGAAACGACGCGTATTATATATAAGCTAACTTTATTTTTGTATAATTTTTTCTTGCTTAATCCGGCGTGTTTTATATTAATAAAATGGTGTGCATAACTTATATGTTATCATCCCCCCTCAAGATGAATTATGATTGAAATCAACCAAATTCATCTTGAACAAAAGCTTAAAAAACGCTGGAGTAAATAGAGATTTGGTAAAAACATCAACAATCTGGCTTTGAGTGTAAACATGAGTGGTAGAAATAAAACCCTTTTACAGCTAATCTCACATAATATGACAATCAATATCGAGATGCTTTCTTGTGCTCGTGAAACACAAAGTTAGCTGCTATATGCAATACAACTTGATTATCACAGGCAAGAGAAATGGGAAGATGAAGGGGAAGCTTAAAATTTCTAATCAGATAAGAAAGCCATTGAAGCTAACATACTGTACTTGCCATGCTACGGTACTCTGCTTTAGCAGAGGAGCGAGAGACCGCAGTTTTATTTATTTTTATTTCTAAGAAATAGGAGTTCTCTAAGAAACACACAATACCCTGTGACAGATTTGCGGGAATCAAAACATGAGTCCCAATCTGCGTCACAAAATGCTGATAATTGGAAAGTATTGCGAGGAAAGATGAAAATTCCTTTAGCTGGACATCCTTTCAAATAGCGAAGAAGATGAGTTACAACTTGCTAGTGAGGGACATGTGGAGTGTGAACAAATTGGCTAAGTTGTTGTATTGCAAATGTAACATCTGGCCTAGTTAAGTTGAGATATAACAATTTTCTAATTAAGCGTCAATATTGCTCAGGTCCTGGATACAAAGCACCACTATCAGCTTAGAGTTTCAAATTCTTAGGAAGTGGTGTGGATGTTGGTTTAGCCCCTAACAATCCAGTTTCATGAAGGATGTCCATAATGTACTTGCATTGGTTGACATAAGTACCATCAACAAACCTGACAATTTCCAGTCCAATAAAGTACCTAGGCCTTTGACTGTAAAAGTGTTATCCAAACACTATTTAACTGCAACAATAAGAGATTTATCAGGACCGGTGATTAACAAATCATCGACATATACGAACAAAGCAAGAAAACTGTCATGATTACCTTTGGTGAATAAACAATAATCATTGGTAGACTGAGTGAAACCAAAGGAGATTAAGGCAACAGTGAACTCTTTGTTCCATTGCCTTGAAGCCTGCTTCAATCCATATAAAGATTTATTAAGCTTGCATACTTATCCTGGAGTAGCTTTAGAGTAGCATGCTAGTGGAATTAAATACACTTCTTCCTTAAGGTAGCCATACAGGAAAGCATTATTCACATCTAACTAGTGAATGGGCCAAGTGGAAGTTGTGACTACTGTGAGAAACAATCTAACTACTATTGGTTTTGCCATAAGGGAAAAACTCACTGTGTAATCTAATCCCTCAACCTGCTTATATCCTTTTGCAACCAAGTGCCATCTTGCTTAAATTTGACTTTGTAAACCCATTTAGTACCAATAGGCTTCTTCCCACCAAGTAGTGAAGTAAGTTCCCATGTGTTGTTAACTTCTAATACATCTAACTCTCAATTTATGTCTAGTTGCCAATTTGGATCAAGCTTGGCCTAGTCATATGACTTTGGCTCTTGAACATTTGACACATTATCTAAGAATTGCACATATACATTACTAAAGTGAGGAGCTATAATGAAAGGAAAAGCAGGAGGGGTATAGGAAGTAGAACTAACCTATGTAGACTGTAGAGATAATGCAATAGGTAAAATAGATGGTTGATGAATGGTGGAAACAAAATCGTTAAGCCACAAAGGCTTAGACTTAACTCTAGTACTATTTCTTGTTACAAGGATATTACTACTTTGATTATTGACTGGATGTAGAGATAGAAGTGAGAGAACAAGGGGTGATGGTGTGGTGAAATTGGTGAATCAGATATGGGAGAGATTGAGTTAAGAGTTGTAGTGTTTATTGTGGTGAATTAGAAGTAGGACTTGAACCATGAATAATATTGGATTGTGAATTATGAGAATATGAAATATCAGTAGAAAGATGAAAATCTGAACATGGCATAGGCAAGGGCACAATAGAATCAACAAGTTTAGCAGTTGCATATGGATACACATCCTCATAAAAAATCACATATCTGGAGCTAAAAGCTAATGTTTTTGAAGATCATAAAATTTATAAGATTTCTGACCTGTAACATAACCAATAAAAATAGATTTGAAGGCTCTCATTGTAATACCCTAGAAAGTTATAATTCATATGCATGATTTAGTTCTCAGTATATGGTTCAAAAGTCTTGAAATGATGGAAAATAATTTTAGAGATACAGTTAGAAAGCGAACTAATTACTTTTTTGGGAATCGGCGGTATCGGGAACATTGCTGAGAAATTAGCTATCCGGTCAACAGAAGAATTTCTGAATTGGACTAGAAGGTAAAAGTTCACCTTAATGCATGTGTAATTTTGATAAAAAGAAAGAAGTGAAAAATATTTAGGAGCACTGAAAAAGTAACTAATGGTAAAATCATAAATAAAAGGAACTTTAAGGTGAATAGTAAAAATTGATCCGTCGGAGTTACAAAATGACTCTGAAAGCATTTTTGTAAATAAGTATAAATTAAAATAAGCTTATTGACTCCCCACATTGAAATCCAAATCCTGACAGAATTGTCAGAATAAATTACAGAAAAAGTTGGGGTTAAAACCTAATTACTTAAAAGTTTAAGGACTAAAATATAATTTGCCATATGATTTTAGTATAAAAGGGAACACTTAGAAAATTTTTCCATTTTCTTCTTCCTTCTCACCATTTGGCTGAACCACCTTTCTTCCATTTTCCCTCCATTTCTTCATCATTTTACACCAAATTTCTTAGAAAAATTCATAAAAAACTTGAGTTTAACCATTGTTCGTCCATTCTCCATCCTTAGATTGCTTAGAAAGCTAAAGGATTTCAAGGAAGAACTCCATCAAGAATCCGGCCATTTCATCACCTTGAGGTAAGGAAGTTGTTTGTACAATTTTATGATTTAGTTAGATGATTTTAAGATTGAATTGAATGGGTTTTAGGTTAGATTGCATCAATTGATACATTTTGATAGAAATTCCCAAATTGCCTAACCTAATTGAAGTTGTTTGTCTTAGCTATATCAATTAGTATTAGTTTATGTTAATTGATGCTAGATTATGTTAATTGGAAGTCATTAGGTAACTAATTGATGGATTATTTGGTGTAAAATTTAAGTTTTGCCAAAGTTGACTTATTTGCCTCTATTGAAGAATTTGGGTGGAAATCAATTTTCCAAAGCAATTGGAAGGTTTAGATGAGTCTTATATGCATAAAATAACATGCCTAATACATTGAATTGATGATTGGAAACCATATGGAAAAACTCTATTTTGGCCGAACCCACCATCACTATTCATTGCCTTAGTTTTCTTTGATTTTTGCCTTGAATTCCTATGCCAATTTGATCCATTTTGTGTTGTTTATTTGATACCTATTGTGTTGTGTAACACCCATCATTTCTCCTAAACATTCTTTGTGTATATTTTGAGTATAAATTTATTTTATTGGCTTAATCAATTAATTTTGAAATAAGTATAAATATTTACTTATTAATTACTTAGGATAATGATAGAATATGAGTATGAAAATTTTGTGAGAAATATTGATTGAGTTGTTGAAATTGCGTGAGAAAATGCTAAGTGTTAAAGAAATCGAGAGTTTGAGTCTTCAGCGAAATTTTGTGAAAACTAGGTTAAGGGTTTCTAGTCGGCATTGGCGAGCTGGCCTTGTGAAGAAGCAATGCCGAGCTGGCCTTGCAGAGATGCAATGCCGAGCTGGCCTTACGAAGAGGCAATGCCGAGCTGGCCTTGCGAAGGGGCAATGCCGAGTTGGCTTCGTGAAGAAAAAGTGCGAGGTGAGATAGCGAAGAGGAATATGCGAAGAGGCATATGCGAGCCAGCAATGCGAAGAGGCATTGGCTAGCTGGGAATAACGAAGAGGCATGTGCGAGCCGGCAATGCGAAGAGACATTGGCGAGCCGGCATATACGAACTGGCAAAGGCGAGTCGGCAATGCGAAGAGGCATTGGCGAACTGAGAATGGCAAGCTGGGTCTGGTGAGCCGGCAAGCGGCGAGCTGGACCAGCAAATTGGATTTTAGCGAGGCGAGATTCATTAGTGCACAGTAATAGGATTTTAACTAATAGGCAGTAGCCTGTTTAAGAGAGGCAGTAGCTGATACTTAAAAACGTTAAGTCATTTTTCTTTCTTTCTATCATCACTATATTTGTTCCTTCTTCTTCCAAAGCCCGATCATTGTTCAATGTCTTCCTCACCGATTCTCACATTTTCTCCACCGAATTTTTTTGGATAAAATTTAGAGAATCATATATATACTATCTGGGTTCATCCTCTTTCAGTCTATAGTTAGTGAGGAGGGGCTGGAAATATCGGTAGTAACAGTAAAGGATTTCTGTCGTGAATCACCATTTAAGGTATATGTTTATTTGTTGATTTTTATTGGTTAAATAGATAGTATTTGGATTGAAATGAATGGGTTTAGAGTTATTTTAGCTAGATTAACTCTAAATAATGAAAATCCCTAAATTCTAGGGTTCATGTGAAACTTTGAATATATAAATGATGAATTAGTGATGGGATTCTTGAATTGATGATAGAATTAGTTAATTGAGTATAAGAGAACATGAAATTGATGAACAAATTCATGTGAAATTGTAGATTGTGGAGATTGAGTCCTCA
>CANXYC011036024.1:0-11049 GCA_948193065.1 Aleurites moluccanus | reverse complement strand
GGATAATTATTCTTAAAACTAAACTCTGCTCCCTAGTAATTAAATTCAACTAAAACTTACATTAACTAGCTACAATGGGTTAAAAAGGAATTAAAATAAGTATAAATTATTTAATATTGCCCTTAATTAAATAGATAAAATATCAACCTAACAATTCGCGAAGCAGAGAATTGGCGAAGTAGAGAATTGGAGAAGTGGGATTGCCAAGGCTGCAATTGGAGAAGCAGAGAATTGGCGAAGTGGGATTGTCGAGACGGCAATTTGCGAAGCAGAGAATTGGCGAAGTGGGATTGCGAAGTGGCATTTGGCGAAGGGATATTCGCGAAGTGGCATTGCCAGAGCAGATCTACTAGGCGAGTTTAGCGAAGCAGGATTAAAGAGGCAGTGACCTATTTAACCGGAGAGGTAGTAGCTATGTTTCACGATGATTTCTCTTTTCTTTTTCTTCGTTCTTCTTCATTTCTTCTCCTATCTTTCACAAATCAGTCCTATTTGATTCCTAATACATTAATACTCATAATTAATGTATTAGATCATTAAATTAGAGTATTCTAAGGCTGTGTTTCTCATTTTCAAGTCAGATTCTTCAAGAACTCAGTTTTGAGGAAAATAAGGTAATTTTTTCCAAATTTCATTTTCTCTTTAGATTAAGAATTTCTGGTAATTAAAATAGTTACTTATAAGTATATAGAGTTTATTATAAGTGATTAAGACTATTAATTTTTATTAATATGGAAGATATCAAAATTTATGAAATTTGATGAATAGTGATATGAATAGTAAATACGTTTTGAATTACATATTTGTCTTTAAGGAATAAATTAAATTGATGTTAGGAAACTATAATAGAGACTATAAGATGGTTAAATTATAAGAAATCATATTATGTATTATTGATTAAAAAAAATCATAATTTTGAATATTTGGGGAAACTTCCATAGGAGAAGAGAACTCAAGAAATTTGAGGAGATTATTGAATGATTAAGCTATTGAGGGAAATACAAGGATAAATTTGTTTAAAGGTAAGTATAAACATTGCATATGCGTATTGCTCTTTGAGATTGAATGTTCAATCCTTCATAATATTTATCTATATGAACCTCATGTTTCGGAATATTGTATTATATACCTACATTATGAAATTCCCTTAATGTTCTTAAACAAATGAAAATTTGTTTCATATGATTACCTTATATGTCGAAAATGACTTGGTCATTCTTCCTTGGACCAAGTTCATATGAAACCTATTTGTTAATTTGAATAAATTTATGTTATATGTTGATGGTCTTGCGACTAATATAATTCTTATGGAATTCAAATTATATGACCCATGATATGTTTATGTATAGAACGCTTTTCCCAATGAGAGTAAATTCATTAGTCCATTGTGCATTTTGGGAACCTAGCTGATAGGGTTTTTATTAGTGTTCCACCTAGAAGGGACCATGAGCTTTAGGCGTATGCCCGGCCAAGCATATGTTTGTGATAAGGTAGCAAGACTAATGACGCACTCTGTTGTGATAAGGTAGCAAGTCTACTGATGCACTCTGCAGTTCTATCATATGATTTGACAATACTATTCGATTGTGAGCACTTATGTTCTTGTAAGCTTAACCTTATGATATTTCCATATTCATGTACTTTTGACTTGATCTATACCATGCATGTTTATATCTTACTAAGTTGGAGGCTCACTCCTCTTTTGTGGATTTTAGGTAGTAGTGTAGCTCGAGAGGGAGCTAATATAGAAGACAGAGCTTCTTGATTCATTTCTCCAAGAAGACTCTATGTAAATCTTTTGAGATATATATATTTTTATGTTCATCAGTTTGTATTATGGTATTGTATGTAAAAGAAGTATACTCTAGAGCTCCGTAGTTAGATGTTAAGGATGATACTATTTTAATGTCTAAATTGTTATGATTCAGCTACCCTTGTTCCTTAGTGATGTGGGAAGTGTCTTTTGATCGGTAAGGAACAAGAGGAAATTCTATAATGATGAATGGTGATTTCATGAATCATAGAAATGAACAATTATAATGATAACCATATATGTTGTGGATATGTATTGTGTATAAGATCCAGGATATGAGTGTTCTACAGGTTTATGGTGGCCTTAAGCCTACCCTTGCCCTAGGACCGTCACACCACTGGAGTTGGGGTGTGACAGAAAAAAATATAGAGCAAAAAATGATTCCTAATTAATACAAGTATAATTCCTATTCTACAATATAGGAAATATACATAATCCTTAATACAAGTAAAATTTCTATTTTACAATATAGGAAGTATCTCTAACACCCCCCCTGAAGTTGATGTCGGAAGATCCTGAAGGCATAACTTGATTCGATTTGGAATGAACAAACAATGGCCTAAGGGCTTCGTAAAAATATCAACAAACTTATCATCAGATTTAATAAACTGAACCTGCAATTTCTTTCTAGCTATAAGCTCACGAACAAAATGATAATCCAATTCAATATGCTTAGTACGAGCATGAAAAACAGGATTAGAAGATAAATAAATAGCTCTCAGATTATCACACCATAGAATAGGCGAACAAGATGGAGAAAAACCAAGCTCCAATAATAAAGACATAATCCAAATTGTTTCAGAAGAAGCATTAGCAAACGCCTGGTACTCACTTTCAGTAGAAGAGCGAGCAATAGTATGTCGCTTCTTTGCCATTCAAGAAATAAGATTATGACCCCTAAAAATAGCATAACCAGTAGTAGACCGCCTATCATCCGGATAACTAGCCCAATTGCTATCTGCAAAACATTGTAAATGGAGAGATGAATTACATGAGAAATATAGTCCCATGCTCAAAGTTCCTTTAAGATAGCGTAATGATCGCTTGAGAGCCGTCCAATGATCCTCATTAGGTTGATGCATAAACTGACAAAGCTTGTTGACAGAGAAAAAAATGTCCGGACGTGTAAGAGTAATGTACTGTAAAGCACCCACAATATGACGATCAGGATGAGAAAATATAGAAGCCGAATCTTTGGATAATGGTGGCGCAGAAGCCATAGGAGTGGCATAAGCTTTAGCATCATTCATTCCTTCCCTATGCAAAAGATCAGAAATATATTTATGTTATGTAAGATGCATACCCAAAGTAGTCTGAGTTACCTCTATGCCAAGAAAATAATGAAGATCACCCAAATCTTTGACAGGAAAGGTGACACGCATGGCTTAGAAAAACCATGATATCTATGAGGTACTAGAACTTGTAACCAAAATGTCATCCACATAGACAAGTACAAATAGGTGATGATTATCCTTCTTTATCATATAGAGCGAACTATCCGCTTTGGAAGCTTGAAACCCAAGACCAAAAAGAAAAGTTGCAAGTTTATGAAACCAAGCATGTAGTGCTTGCTTAAGCCCATACAAAGATTTATTAAGTTCGCAAACATAATCCGGTTTTAGAGGATCGAAATAACCAAGCGGTTGTTCCATATATATAGTTTCATCAAGAGTACCATATAAAAAGGCATTAGAAACATCAGTTGCTTAGTAGACCATTTAAAAATTATTACTAAGGACAATACTATGTGAATGGTGGTAACTTTAACAACTGGACTAAAAGTCTCATTATAGTCAATACCATTTTCCTGTGTGTACCCTTTGGCCACTAACCGAGCCTTGTACCTGTCAATAGTACCATCAAGTTTCCTTTTAATTCAAAAAATCCATTTATTCCTAACGACATTCACACCACTTGGTCTAGGTACCAATTGCCATATATTATTATGTTGTAAAGCGTTAATCTCATCTAACATAGCTTTTTACCATTGAACATATGGTTTGACTTTAGTATATGAAGTAGGTTCTATGTCCAAGTAATTAGTGGATGATTTGCTTTCAGTTATCAAGGCTTTTTAAGAAGGTATTGCGGTGGTACGAAGAGGCATGGAATGGATGCGGGCTGCTATTTGTGGATGGGTGGCATCGGGTTGGGGCTGCTGAAGTTGCAGCGATGGCGGGTTGGCTTGAGGTGCTACTTGAGGCTATTGAATAGATGAATAAAAGTATGATAAAGGTCTCATTTTATGTTGAGATGAAGGTGGTGTTGATTCTGAACTTGATAATGGTGAATTGTGAGGTATATAGGAGGACTGTGGTGTTGGTAATGGAGAAGAAAACAAAGAACTTGGTTGGGTATGGGAAAATAAAGAATTAGTAAATAAAGACATACCTGATAGTGGGGCTATTTGTAGCGCCAATGAGGTTGATTTTGGATGTGAAATTGTCAACCATGGATTAAAAGAAGAACCTGTACATGTGCCTATAGACTGATGCAAATTTTTAAAAGGAAATTCTGACTCATCAAAACGAACATGCCGAGCAATATAAAGTCATCCAGTTAATGGATTAAAACACCTATATCTTGCATGATTAGGTGAGAGACCCAAATAAATACAAAGTTGTGAACGATAGGAAAATTTATGAGAGTTATAAGGTCTTAAAATAGGAAAGATTGCACAACTAAAAATTTTAAATTCTTTATATTTGGGATATTGCCGAAACAAGTTAAAAAATGGACTTTGTGTAGCAGTAGAGACACTAGATGACATACAATTAATAGAATTAACTGCAACATCAAAGGCAAAATTCCAAAAATTTAAAGGAATGTGAGCATGGGCTAAAAGTGTGAGACCAGTGTTAACAATATGACGAATTTTTCTTTCAGATAGGCCATTTTGCTCATGTGTATAGGGACATACAATACGATGAAGAATACCAACTTGTTTAAAATATCTATTTAAACTTCGATGTTCACCACCTAAATTAGAATGAAAAGCAAGAATTGGAGTTTGAAATTGACACAGAATATAAGATTCAAACTGTTTAAAAATAACTAAAACCTCAGTTTTATTTTTCATAAAATAAATCTATGTAAATCGACTGAAATCGTCAACAAAAATAACAAAATAACAATGACCATAGTGAAATAACATAGGGGCAGGTCCCCAAACATCAAAATGTATGATTTCAAAAGGCTGAGAACTTGAATGTGTAATAGTCGAAAATAGTAATTTATGTAATTTTCCTAAAGAGTATGAATAACAAATAGAACTGGGACTAAAAGATCCTAAATTAAAATTTTTGACAACTTGTTTGACTTTTCTAATATTAGGATGACCAAATTTAGCATGTCAATCTTCATGTGGGGGAGATGAATTCGTTGAATGCACCTCCTTCCTTTGAGCACATGGTTGACACATCACATACAAGCCCTTCCTACTTAGGCCACGGAGGAGTAGTTTCTTGGTTTCCTGGTCCTTGATAGAAAAATGAGTTGGCCAAAATTCAAAGAAAATATTATTGTCTTTAGCGAAGTGATTAACTGAAAGTAAATTTTTAATTATACGAGGAACATATAACAAATTATTCATATTTAAGGAACTATGTAAACAAGGAAAATAAACTTTGCCAAGATGAGAAATTTGCAAACCTTGACCATTCCCGATATGCAATTGATCACCTCCTTTGTATTCAGAAACACTGCTCAATATGGAGATATCAGGGGTAACATGTGAATTCGCACCCGTATCAGGATACCAAAGATGATGATCACGACCATGATTATTTTAATGAGAGGGAAAAGCGCCACTTGAAAAGGTAAAATTAGCTTGGGGTTGAAACTGTCGACGAGATTTATTAGAGTACCGGCGACGACAACGATCAGCAGTGTGATTGCACATGCCACAAATCTGACAAGGGCCCTGAAAACCACGTTTGAAATTCGGATTGAATGAAGAAGCTTGGCGTGATGCTTGAAGAGCTGCTGCTGTGACATCAGCAGTAGTTGCTGTTATGGGGTTGGCAGTAGCCCACCCATAGTGGATGATGACTGTGACATGGAGAAGGTAGATGGGTCAGACCTGTTCAGGTAATTAGCTACAAGAGTATTCATACTATTTAGAAGAATTTCATGAGCCACAAGTTGCCCATGAAATTCATGAAATGGGACTGGAGTTGGGTGCAGATTAAGAGTAGTAATAATGCTATGATAGTCACTCCCAATATTTCGATAAATAATAGCATTAAATTCAGCAGGGAAAACTGTCCTTCCCGCAACTTGTAATTCATCTGCAAGAGATTTAGCTTTGTTGAGATAAGAGCTAACAGATAGATCATTTTTCTTGAGTTCTTGTAACTCAATATTGAGCTGAAGTTGACGATTCTGATTAACGGCTCCAAAAGCATAAGCAAGAGCCTACCATACCTATAAAGATGTAGTAAAGCCAACCACATATGAAAAAATTTCCTCAGTAAGAGATGAGAGTAACCAAGAATGAAGCATCTGGTCACATAAAAACTATGTTTCATAGGTAGGATTTAGAATTTCATGAGAATTTTTACCAATACTCAGAATAGTTAAAGGAGGAGAAGAAGTAGTTCCATCAATAAAAGAGGTAAGTTTTTTATAATTAAGAAGGGGAATAAATTGAGTTTTCCGAGCTAGATAATTTTTGCTGGTTAATTTTATGGAGAAATTTTGATGAGTGTGGGTAGAGAGAATAAAAGAAATTGGGTTAGAGGATGGATGAGTAATAGAAGCCATTAGAAAAGAATTATGGAGGACTATGAAAGACAAAAGAAACAAGAGTTATTGGAGGCACAGAGGAAGAGGGAAAAAAAATTATAGATGTCGTAAGAGTGTTAGCTCTGATACCATATTAAGATTATTGTGAGAAGTTTGTATTTTATTATTCTTAAATTAATTAAATGAGTACAGTCCTATTTATACACATCTAATAAAATTAAAAGAGAAACCAATATATAGCAAATAATGATTCCTAATTAATACAAGTGTAATTCTTATTCTATAATATAGAAAATATACATAATACTTAATACAAGTGAAATTTCTATTTTACAATATAAGAAGTATCTCTAACACAACATATGTCCAAACGTGGGGACTATTATGAAAGCTGCTAGAGGTTTCCAAATAGCGAATAAAGTCAAGTATCTTTGTTCCAATCGTAACCGGAAGGATGCTTTGATTTGCTAGGCAAGTCTGCAAGTTGGGTGGATAAAGTTAAACACAGATGGAGCAGTGAAAGGAAGAAATGGGGCTGCTGGTGCTAGTGGGCTGTTTAAAGATCATTTGGGTAGGTGGCTGCAGAGTTTTACTCGTCATTTGGGTTACTGTCCAACCATTGTTGCCAAGCTATGGGAAATCCGAGATGGTTTGCAAGTTGATTGGAGGAATAGGTATAACATTCTCATTATTGAAGTTGACGCTAAGATCCCCCTCCTGCTAATCACAAATAGAGGTATGAACTCAAGCCCTCATCAACCTATCATTGATGATATTAGATGTTTGCTGGACAAAGATTGGAATGTCAAGTTGATGAATGTATATAAGGATGCTAATTATACAGCTGATTTTATAGCCAATGCTGCGATTAATGCCCATTTTATGTTGGTGGAATGGGAAACCCTTCCTGCTGGCTTAAACCAATTATTGTTTTTAGATTCTTTGGGAATTGGGAGGTATAGATCTTGTTATAGTTAGTTTTTGCTTGGACTTTTGCCCCTTTTTGTTAAAAAAAAAAAAAATTGCAATTAATCTCACAATTGGAAAAAGAAAAGTAAGGAACTTTTAGGGTTGAGGGTAGCTATTTAAAAAATTTTAAAAAATTATATTTTGATAGTATTTGATATAATGAATCTATTGATATATTTTTCATTCTAAACAAAAATCATTTGGACTGCTAAAAATGTATTGGAAATGTGTTAAATCTAGAACGTTAAATATAATATATAAAATTTCTAATACATTTTTAGCAGTCCAAATGATTTTTGTTTAGTATAAAAAATATATCAATAGATTCATTACATCAAACATTATCAAAATATAATTTTTTAAAAAATTTTTAAAATTTTTCAAGTAGCTAAAATGGGTCACATGAGGGATTGCTGTGTAAAAATACACAGCAACCCCCTCAACCCGAACTTTTATCATTAAAAAAAAAAAAAAGATAGAAAAGGAAACCTATCTAAAGTTATAACTTCAAGGCAATCTGACCATAGACCTGTATGCTACTGTCAAATACAAGTAGCATGAATAGTGCACTGAAGTAAATACACGTCCCCATCACTATACAGGTGAGTCTGGCAGTAGGATCCACTTTGGAAAATTGTTGTCTCCCCTATTATAAAAACTTAAAGAAAAATGTAATAATAATAATATAAATATGAGCCGAAACAAGAAAATTGAATTTATAATCAAAATAAATAAAAGAATAAAAATAAATAAAAAATTATTTTTTTAATAAAAATTTTTTATTTTAAAAAATAATAATTAATTATATTTTTTTATAAAAATTTATTTTAATTAAATAATAATTTTGAAGATCAATTAAAAATTAATTAAAATTAAACTAATTAAATAAAAATAATATGTATATTTTTAAGTAAGTTAGGAGTTAAGACTCCTACTTGTACTCTTGATTACACCATTAAATATTTTTAGATATTACAAAATGCTATAATGTTATAATTATCACACTTTAATGTAATATTTTTACACATATGACCATTATTTTCTTAAGCTAAATATGGATATAACTTTTTTATATTTTTAATTATAATTTTAAAAATTTTATAATTAAACTTTCAAATTATAATTTTCATTTATTTTTTATACATATTTATACTATAAACTTACTTTCTATATTAAATTTTTATTTTTATATTTAATCATTCACTCCATATATATATATATATATATATATATATATATTTTATATATACATTCCACAATTTTCATTTTGAACTATCTGCCCTATTTTTTATGAGCTGCAGACACGCAAAGACCCTAAATTTCTGTAGAGTTATTGTATCCAACACCATGAAAATAACAACTATTAAGTACATTGACTTTAAGGTCCTATATTTGGTGGTTACGATATCCTAACATCACCATCACCATCACTATCACTTGATCAATAATTAAGGTTTATATATATATAATATTGCAAGTTCCTTTAATTTATAACACTATTTTTTCCTAATATCACCATCAGTTGATCAATTCTTAAACTATATTAGACCATACATTGGAGAATTGGTCAAAATTAAAGCAATGTACATTCAATAGAACAAAATGCTATAGTTATTATATTTGAACACTAAAAAAAAATTAATCTTTTTATATATATATATATATAGCATTTAGATCCTAGAATACATCTTACACATCAAATGATACATCTTACACATCAAATGAGGTGGAGAAAAAAAAAAAAAAAAAAAAAAAAAAAAAAAGGGCCCTAATAATTAAATTTTTGTCAAAAAAAAAAATATATAACTCCAAAAAATTCACTTACTTCTTCTTCTTCCTAAATCATTTAGGGTTACGATTATGACCATCGATACACTTATATATAAAAATTATGAAATTAACATTTTTATAGTTGAAAAAGTTTTATAAATTGTTAAAAATTTTAAATTTGTTAATTTTCCAGTATTGAGAAACGAGGATTATTACTAGAGAGATTTGACGTGAGAACTCGATTGTTAATTAGTAATCCCAAATGGAAGTGTCTAGAATTTCCTCTGACTCATTGAAATCAAAATCAACATCCTCCCAAACTGTAGGTTCAGCTAATAAAAGAGCCCCAGCCAATTCCATCCACATTTTAGGTGAATCCAATGGTGTTTCATTAATAGCTTGAATCTGACTAGGTGAAAGTCCAATCCTTCCAGGACCCAAACCACCACCGCTACCGCCAACACCACTGCCACCAGAACAACCACCACCGACCTCTGAACATTTTATAATCGGCCTCCTATTTCTTAACTTCATGGCCGCTTCTTGTGCTGCCATTTGTACATCCTCCGGAGTAGAACTCGCCGGCTTAGGTAAACTATCCACCAATTCGGGGAAGTTCAAGTGATCTCCACGTCCTTTAAAATGCAATGCTGCCACATCATAAGCTGCTGCAGCCATCTCCGGCAACTCATAACCCCCTAACCAAATGCGTGTTTTTTTACCAGGCTCTCGGATTTCAGATACCCATTTCCCCCATTTTCTTTGCCGTATGCCCCGATATCTTGGTGGAGCAAGGCCATTATCTTCCATTGTATCTTGAGTAGTAGGGTAGAGAAGAGAAGAAAGTATAGTATGGATATATGTACGTACTAGCCTTTGAAGCAGGTTTTGGTCAGAGAGAGTGAGTGTGGTTATATAGAGATATGGAGGATTATGGGAGTGATTGAAAAATGGAGTTTTGTTGCGGAGAAGAGAAGAGAAAGCAGCTTCCGTGTAACTACGTCAAGTGAGTGGGAAGATGCTGGCAATGGCAATGCATTGCATGTACTATTTTTTCTTTGGTCTTCCGTGACCCAATCATATACTGCCACGTTGGCTCCTTTTGTTAATTAGCTGAATAATAATGCACACGTAATGATATGTTTAATTTGCCTCAGTATTGGAAATTTGCTAAATACGGTTGAAATTTTTCAGCTTTTTTCTTAAAAATAACAAAAAAAAAAAAAAAAATAATCAATTTACCATTTCATAACAAAATCTATTATTATTACCTGTTTATACCAATCGCGTATCTGATATCCGCGCTGTCTAACATAGCACATTCAATACCCGCTCTGTTTGATACAGTGCATTCAATGTCCGCTCTGTCTGACACAGCGCATTCAAGGCCCACGCTGTCTGACGAAGCGCATCCAAAGACTGCACTATATTTTTATTTTTTATTTTTTTTTAATTAATATTTTTTTAATTTTTTATTAAATTAATTTAAAAGTGTAGGTCTCCAATTTTTTTTTTTTTTTGTTCTAGTTAGCACAATATCTGTAAGTAATTTTTTTTAAATTAATACCTAAAATTAGTTAATAATATTTTTATTAAAATCATGATAGTATTAAATTTATTTAATTAAATAATTAAATTTTAAAAATAAATATTTTTGATGTATTATATTTTTATTATTAAATTATTTATTTTAGAAAGTTTATTTAAAATTAATAATTTACACACATAATATTAAATTTGTTAGTGTTGTT
>CANXYC011036003.1:0-50131 GCA_948193065.1 Aleurites moluccanus | reverse complement strand
TATATATATATATATATATATATATATATATATATATATATATATATATATATAATTTTAAAAAATAATTAAAATAATGTTGGAGATTAATTTTTTTATAAATAATTAAATAAATTTAACTAACATATAAAATAATGTAATAGAAATTAACTGGAGAATCAATTAATTAGAGCAATTGAGATTTTGTTATATGATATTATTAATTAAGTATTTGCTTGGAGTTAATTTGGTGACATTAATGGAAATTGATTCTGAATATTACCTAATTAATTAATTAATTAAAAGGTTCTAAGGAACTCTTTAAAAATTTATAAACGGGTTACAATAGTCAATGTTATTGTAGCTCAGAAGTAACAATTTCACCCAACAGAAAAAGATAGTTTTATTATTTATTGGATTACTTGCCTTCTGACCAAAGTATTATTTTTCCATTATTTTTTCCTGGTCGATGCCAAGAAAATCATCAATGGAACATGTTGTATATACATTTTTTTTTATGAACATGTAGGTTCCATACAATTGCATATCTTCAACAGATATGGTGGTTTGAAGTAGTAGGAGAATTAGAATTCGAATTTCCACCGGGCACATATAGTTTATTCTTCAGGCTTCAATTAGGCAGAACTTCAAAAAGATTTGGCAGACGAGTTTGCAATATCGATCAAGTTCATGGATGGAATATTAAACCAGTTCAATTTCAACTATCAACTTCCACTGGTCAGCATGCTTCATCAGAACATTATTTACAAGAACAAGGCAATTGGGTTTCTTATAATGTTGGTGAATTTGTGGTGGAGAAGCCTAACACACAAATTAAGATCAAATTTTCTGTGGCACAAATTGATTGTACCCACACTAAAGGTGGTGTATGCCTCGACTCTGTGTTAATATGTCCTACTGAATTTAGAGACAAATTAAACCAAATTTAAATCATCTTGGGCAGCATTTTTTTTTTTCCCTTATGTAAATCATCTTAATTAAGGTGTTTGTTATTGTAATTTTTTACAATGCCTCTTTCTATGAGCATTGTTCAAGCTCTATGTATAGCAAACTGGGAATTTATTGGTGTTTCTTAATAATTATTGAGTTGTACAATAAAATCATGAAATTTGCTTATTTGTTATTGGATTTCTTCCCTCTTATATTCTAGCTTAAATTGTAGGAAAATTTTTGCTCAGAATCTGGTACTCTCAAATTAATAGATTGAAAAATATTTAATTAATATGATTTATTATCATATATATAGTGAATATATACACTTATTACATGTAAGACTTATATACGATAATTGAATACTTTATTAATTTAGCTATTTCATATCATATGATGTGATATTATTTAATTAATAACGTATTTTCTTCCAATTTTTTTTGTTAAGAAAATACAAACAATTGTCTTATGTGAATGATTGGATTGGAGTTAACGAGTGAAATGGGCCAGACTGTGTCTGTAGACTGTAGCTGTTAATCTTTGGGCCATAGGGATTGGCGTCGAGAGAAGGACAGTTGAGTTGTTGAGTCCAATCTGAACTCCAAGCCAAAGGCTTACTTGGCGTTCCTATCCGTGGCATGTTGAGTATAGATATGCTCATTATAACAATGACATTCCACCAAAATGTAAAATAATTTTGGAGGGGAAAAGAAAAAATATAAAAATATTTTTTTTAATGATTCACTGAATTATCCTCATTTCTTTGCAAAATAACTGTTTGTTAATAAGTATTTTGAGTCATCAGTTAAAATAACTGAATTATAATTTTTTTTTTAATTTTATGTACCAAAAATAAATATAATTTACTTTATTTTTTTTAATACAATAAATAATTTATATTAAATGACAAAAGTCATGTTCTATATTATATATAAAGCACTCAAGTTTTCAATTACTTTTAATTTACACTTTATGATTTAATTTCACAATTCTTATTTAAATGATTGAAAATTAATTTATTTTTAAAAAAAATCTTCCAAATAATTAAAAAATTTATAAAATTATTCAAATAATTTGAAATAAATTTCTCAAAATTGATTGCCCGAATGATAAAATTCAATCCAAAACTAAAATTAATATAATAAATTACTAACATAAAATTTTAGAATTTTAGAATTTTTTTTTAAGTAATTTCAATTTAACACAGTAAAATTGTCGTATGAAAAGGGAAGACGGTCACTCTCTCTCTCTTTATCCCCAGTTTGGAAGTTTTAGATGTTTGAGGTTTCTTTTCATGGTGGTTTAGATATTCCATTCTAACTTTCTTCTATTTCTTGTCACCATAAAGGTACATATTTTTCTCTTTCTCCAAACTAAACCTTCCTTTTCAGTATTATATTTCAAATTCCTTTTCGTATATTTGCGCGTGAATGTATAATTTTATTTTATTTCAATTTGATTCCCAGAAAGATGCAATCTTTTAATTTTCATGAAATTAAAGTTTCGTTTTTTAGATCCCCTCTCTGATGGCTATTAGGAAGTTGATTTTGCTGATTAATATTTTACCCATTTAATCAACTTCACATATTTGGATCGCTTCGTTTTTCCTTTTTTTTTAATCAAATTCTAATATACTTAGATTTAATTCATGCTTTTTAGTAATGGGGTTGCTTTGTTTTGTCTTAATTTGGTAAAAAGTGAAAACATTTATAAAGTTCTCTCTGCCATTTGTTTATTGTGGTAATTTTTGAACTGCTTTAATCAGGGTTGAGTTGGTTGCTGATCTGTGGCAAATATGTCCACTATGGATAATCGTGGTGATTTTATACAATGGCTTGGAACTGATATGTCAATCGAGGTTCTCTTGCATTTGGATGACCCTTCTGATCTTGCCCGTGTTTGTTCTGTTTCCAGTTCTTGGCGCCACTTCGGTATGCCTATATTTAATCATTTTGGCATTTTATTTATAATAATGAACACTGGTATGTTATCTTAATTGGGGAATTGATATCTGGTATTGTTATACTTCCTATTGAAACTTCAATTCTATGTAGAATGAGGTTTAGTTATATTTTCATCAGGAGCATATGATTGGGCTTAAAGAAGTAAATGGAACATGTATTCATGTGGTTTTCCCCCTTTTTTATGAGTTGCTTCTGAATGATGGTGATATGAGATTTGTTCTATTCTGCAGTGATCGTGAATGGCCTTTGTAAGCAGCTTTGCTTGAAATTGTTGCCTGAAATGTCTAGTGTTACCCATGTCATTGAAATGAACAAGATGATTGAACCTGAAATTGTTGGACAGAGTGATTTCCCAGAGTGGGAGTGCCTTAAAAGAAACCATAGTGTCTTTGCTCTGTTGGCTCGGGGCCTTACTCCTAACTTGCAAAATGATTGCATTTCAGAAGCTATTAGTGCATCCAGCACTGATAACTACCCTGAAGAAACTATTTGGAATACTTTAGAGCCAAACGATAGAGATAGACATGGAGCTTCATACTGGTCAAGCAAAGGGCAATGTGAAACTACTGTTCCTGAAGCATTAGTGTATAAGTTGATAGCGAATTTATGTCTTGTTACTGAAATCCATATTCAACCATTCCAAGGTTAATCCTGATTGCTTGTGCTTTTGTATTTTGATGTTCTAATGAAGGATACTTATCATTTTTTTTTTATTTGTTGAAATAAAAAACATCTGACTTGACAAATAAGCTTATGTCTTCCTATCAGCATACTTTCAGTATGGCTTCCCCATATATTCATCCAAGGCTGTCCGATTTAGACTGGGTCATCCCAAGCTTCCATTACAGTTGGAGAATGATGTCACAGTTAATTTTGCTTCCAACCACAATTCATTGGATAACGACTTTATCTGGACATACACTTCACCAGAATATCCTATGGCTCAGGTAAGTTGCATTCTCTGATTGTTGTTGTATCTGGCATTCTGAAGGGATTCATGATTTGGTTTGTTGGTCCTTTTTCACTCATTTAGCAACATTATGAAGCTTGAGATGGACTCTATTTTCCTTACATACTGTGCATGGGTTAAAGTTTCTCCCATTTGCATAAATTAAAGTTTCTTCCATTCTTTATATATTTCGTATGATGATTTCTGACTTTTTTTTCCGGTAAATTAGAACTTAAATGATGTATTACACAATAGGGTGTAGCTTTCCCTTTCCCATAAACCCCAATTCAATATCGGATTCGAACTTGAGACCTCTTGTGAAGACTTAAGTTCTTACCTTTCTGGGTTGTCCCCTTGATGATTTGCTGACTCGTTTGTCATTGTAAAAATACTGTTTGAGATTGTGCAATGAGAGAACCCAAATTTATTTATTTATTTTTATGGTTTCAGTTAGTAACAAGCAATTGTTTTTGTGATATGATTATTGAAATGATAGACACTGAATTGCTGATCACTTTGTAAATTGAAAAATTAACAATTATTATCAGTTAGCCTAAATTCTGCATTTTCTTAGTATTTCTAAACATTTTGAAGGGCTTCAAAATTTGAACAGCTTGAGTAAATTATCAGGAAAACTGCTTACAAAAGTTCAAGCTACCAGAACCTGTCCTCTGTATTGGTGGGATTCTGCAAGTTGAGCTACTGGGTAGAGTTCAAAGACAAGAAATGGATGGATTATATTATATATGGTCTCTCTCTCTCTCTCTCTCTCTCTCTCTCTCTCTCACACACACACACACACACACACACATATTATTAATTTGTATTTGGCTTTAATTTATCTGAAACAAATTCTATAAATTTGTTATAGCTTCATTCTTTGGGTGCATATGCATTGTATAAGTGATGCTATATACCCAGGTTAGGTAACTGTTTCTAATATATAACTGCAAGTCCAGGTGATACTTGAGGAAATTACTATTCATTACCATTAAAATGTATTCCATCTTTCTTCACTTTAGAAGATAACCTTTTTGTTTTAAACTTATTTCTTATTATTCATTTTTATGTCAACATGGAAAAGATTACTTCGTGTTTTACAGTTGTGAGATTTATGAAAAATGCATTAACTCAACTCAACTCAACTAAGCATTAATCCCTAATTAATTGGGTTCGGTTATTTGGATTTGTTATTTTTACTATGAACGGTTGGGGGCTACATCTTCTTAAAAATGCTTTATTTTTTTTTTCAATGAAAGAAGAGTGTGGAGAAAACGAAGGAGAGAGGGTTTGGTTTGTCTGAATTCCAACAAATGATGGCTTAGAATCTCTTAATAAATCAACTAACATTTTCTCTAATGACATGGGCAATCACAAACAAGAGCTTGTTTACTTGTTCTTTTTGCCTCCTCTCTCTCTCTGCTTCAAGTTTCTCAATGGTTAGGGATTCTTATCTGCCTCAGATGCCAACAACAAGAATACTGCAAATTGAAATTATGTTGAAGCATGAACTGTGGCAACAGTTTTAGGAATTTATTACAAGTACCAGTTTTCTGCGCTTATGGCCGCCAGTTATGGCACCTGAAAGAGTTTGGAGTGGCCTTTCATAATTGCATACACAGCATGTACTTGCTTACAGTTTCCAAATTTGCTTTACTTTATTTGCATAATCTCTGTATAATATGCTGTTGATGTAATTCCTTGTAATTTGTTTTCATGTTGCAGTATCTCTCATGTTCAGGCTGTGGGAAGACCCCTGTCGTATCCATTTGATGTAGAGATACTCGATCCCACAGGAAAGTGCACCTTGAAGTATCGCCCTCGAAGAGAAAACTGCATGTTGTCTGGTGGATCACCTAAAGGTGAGGCAGGTACAACATCTCGCTTGCACTCATTGACTATTAGATTGATGGAGAGAGGTATTAGGGGATGGGAAAATATGATTTTGAACACATTGCTTGGGATTGGGCCAGTTGATGAGGAGGATGAGTCAGATGATGAGCTTTTGGAGGACGACTTGGATAATATCTCAGAATAATCTTTAAAATTCTTATTCACAGTGCCACATCTTCCTCTTTTAACCCATTGGTCGAAGATTAATGATCAAGATCAAATTTTATCCCTGCCAATGGGTTGCAGAAGTGTCACTGACGGTATATATTGGTATGGAGGAGGGAGTTTGATCATATAGTAATATGTGAGACAAATTTATTATTTAGCTCTTCTTGTAATTATGAATTTTATATTTAAGTTATTAACATGACAGTTGCCTAATAATTGATGAGACCTTCCTATAACCATGTTAGAGGGCATTGCATTTTACAACTTGATAAAGGGCTCAGATGATATATATATATATATATATATATATAAATCAATGATATTTTATAATGTCTGACGGTTTCATTTGGGATTGAGATTTGAGTTTGAAGCTGCTTTTGAAAAATTATTGTGATAATATAAATATGTATGGGTTCATCATGGTGGGTGAGGGGAATTAGATGGATGATAATTGATGATATGGCGCAACTTTTGTCAATGATGTCAGACGAGCATGGGAATTTGGTTATCATAAAGTCTAAAATAATGGGCCAACTTCAAAAACTCTGATACAATTTTTCTTATTATTATTATTTTAGTAATTTTAGACTGATCAAGTTGCAAGGGTCCCTATGTGAAAATGGAATTGCAATTAGAAAGTCATTTAAATTCTAGCAATCAAAACAATTGAAACTAGGGCTGTAAATCGCATCGAGCTGATCAGGTTAGAGGTAAGCTCAAGTTTGAAATATTTTAATTAAATTCATTCCGAATTATTGATAATTTATTTTTTATTTGCTAAATTTAATTTTTAAATTCACTTCTATTAAATGTGAATTTAGTATTTTTAAATAAATTTATGTATTTAATAAAAGTAAAATAATAAATGTATATGGTATAAAATTATTAATATATGAACTCATTCTAATATATGCACTATGAAAATATAAATGAACTAGAAATTTAATAATATTTATTATAAATATATATATTCGGATCAATTCAGATTATTCAAGCTAAATTTATCAAAATTCAAATTCAACCCAAATCCTAACTCAAATATTAAATTGATCCAAGTTGCAATGAATTACAAAGTGCTGAGTTTAAAAATATAGATTATGCAAGAGATTTAGTTCCATTCATTTTTGCAAATTTTCTTATATGGAAAACCATACATGTTATAAATACAACATAATTATTTTAGATTTTATTTTATAAAAAATTATTTTTAAAGAAATGAAATCATGAAAAAAAAAACATGTTTTCACAAAAACTCAAATTCATTTTTATCACTTTTAATAATAATAATAAAAAAAAAGAGTAAAATAGGTTCATCCATTTTGTTTTTCAATTAATCGTAATAATAATAATAAAATAGAATAATAACAATAGAAGTCAAAATGTAAAACTTTTAACATTTATTTAAAACAGAGATTTCACTATAATATCGTTTGAATCAAATTGGATTTATTTATTTTTTTTAAATGAGAATCTATCCAAATGCGTCAATTATGAAATGTAATTCTTCTCTTTAAGAATTTTTATTTTTCAACTGGTGGCAATAGAGTTCTATAATAAAAAATCTTCTCATACAAGACACTTCCAATGGAAGCAGAATATAACCGGCAACAGAAAATTGGTGCCTTAGAAGACGCTTGGACTAAAAGGTAAAACATCAGACAAGCAGCAGTAAATGGACGAAAGATTGCAGAACTCATATTAACTGTTCAAGTTTTAGTCCAATAGATTACACTTGCAGGAGTTGACAGAAAGCCCTCAAAGAAGAGAGAAAAGTAAAGATGAGAAGGAAGAAACTAAAACTGAAAGAAGCTAAATCACCTACAGAAATAGAAATACGAGTGCCTGATGTCACAACAAATTCGACCACTAGAAAAGCAAAGAAGAGATGGGAAAAAGCAAGCTATTTAATATTCTGTACAAATACATATGGCCAACATTTGCTCAATGACAGTGAATGACTAGGCCATACCATGTTAGTCATGCCTTCCAACCATAACCAATGTTATCATCAAGGTCACTGTTAAAAAAGCCATTTTCAGTGAACTCGTGGGCAATATCTGGAATAATGTCCTCCTGCAAATGGAGATTCTGAGGCAAATCTGACCCTTTATGGTTAAAACCACTATTGCCACCAGCTGCAGAAGAATCATTGTTCGAAGCAGCCTTAAAACTGTTGCTTCTGCTTGGTGCACGTCCAGCAACACTTCCTGATACAGTGGTAGCAGCAGGTGCTGTTGAAGAGTTGCTTCCATAACCCAAGCCATTACTGGCCATACTCCCGTTCCCATTCTGTCCAGCAAGAGAATGTTGTTGCACTCCCCTATTATTATTAGACATCTCCTGCAGCAGTTGCTGGATCATCTGCTGTTGCAAGGCCTGGCTGCCTTGAGAAGTCTGTGGATGGTTTTGGTGGAGTAAGCTATTAGCACCCAACGTTCGCTGCTGTGGCTGCTGGGGAGGTATTTGTGGACTTGAAAAGCCACTTGCAGGTAAATTTGGCATGGATCCTGGAACAAAAGCAGCAGGTCCTTGGAAGTTTGAAGATGGGCTCTGACTAGAATTATTGAAAGGCGATGCAGGTTCTTGTTGCATAGAGTTAGAGTTCGAATTCATCGAGTTTTGCCTCATGAGTAGATTCTGGCAGTTAGTCAGTGCCAAAGCAGCCTGTGCTGAACCACTTAAAGCTCCTCGACTAATCACGTGAGGATTATTGCCCATGTGATTATTTACGCCAGGATGTAATGCCATCAGCTTATTAAGGGTGTTCCTGTCAGTTGGCAGGCCCTGAACATTTACTAGCTGCTCCATTCCCTGCATCTGGAGCTTGGCTGCGGTGGTATGTCGAGGATAATTTTTCAAGCCCTCTGCATGCAAGAGTTGGAATGAGATATCCGTGCATGCAAGGTTAAAATAAAAGTCCCTAGTTGCAGAACTAATTAGGCAACAGAAACAACAAAGCAGAATGACCAGAGTTCAAACAAGATCAACTACAAAATTTTAAACAGACAAGAAGCAATTTGTCAACAGACTGAAGATAATTAAGGAAAAGGCAATCTGGTTACCATAGTATTAAATCAGATTGTTCAATAAGAGGGAAGACTTGCCACCAAATAAAAGAGGAAAATTACTTCAGTCAAAGGGCAGCATCAGAAATTAAATGTATTTGCATAGCCAAGAAGGGCGCCAAAAACCCCATTATCAAAAAAAAAAAAAAGTATTTGCATATTTCAATTTTATAAGAAATCCAAACAAAATAAAATCATAAAAGCACAAGTTACCAGGGAAGGCATATGATAAAGTACATGCAAGCATGTACTACAATCTCGGAAAACCCAAATTATTCTTAGACCAATAACTGCTAATGAACTTTAACATTACTAACTGCTGAGAGGCTTATAAATAAGACTCAATTGAACTGCCAGTATAGTGAGCATGCTCAAATTTGCATAAACTTACTTTGGAAAACATAAATACAATATAATCTCTAATTACAAAATAGGTTGCCATTAAGAAAATTACCTATGGGCCCAACTTTGTTCTCCCAGCAGAAATCAATCAGATCCTTCATGCTGTTGACAACCTCAGAGATCTATCACAAATTGAAGTGAGAACTTAGAAAAATCAAAGAACATGACAGAATCTCATTTCTATATATGCTGAAATCCATATCCAGAAACAGCTTAAAATATACCTGCAAACACCTAACATATCTTTTGGAAAAACCCAAATCGTTTAAAGATTGTAACTCCAAAGTCTTTGCAAGCTGACGCCCAGCAGTCAGGACCCTTAAAAACAATTGGCATTTAATTAGTATTAACAGTTAAACATGCTTGTACTGTCATGAAAGTCGAGTCTTGTGCAAAAAAAAGAGAGAGACTTAGGTCAAATCCCATATGATCATTAGTTGACTTGCAGTCCTCATGTAGATACTATAGTGAGAAAATAGTCATTATATGCCGTTATTACTCAAATCTCACTCAAGATCAGTCAGAGATAACATTTACTGAAGGCCACTGTAAGTGCCCGTCAAATGGCTCCTCAATTTGTTTAGTCATAAAGCCTCAAGAACAGTATATATTTGATCCCTGTTTTTACTAGTCACTTGTAATTGAAGGACTTCAGCCTAAAAGAATTGAGCAAGCAGCACTCAACGAGAGAAGGAAAGGAATGATGATATTATTCAATTTACTTACATATTGCTGTTTGTTTGCAGGTCCTGCTGCAAAACCCCATCGGATCCACTTTCAGCAATTGTGCTCTGGCATTTTTGAGCAACCTGAACCAACTGATTCACCTGCAAAAGCACTAGGAAATTCAACTTCAAAAGTATTTATGTATTTAAAAACTTGATAGTTATGGACTTATGGCTGAGCATTTGGTCAGTCGGTGGTTCCAAAAACTTTAAAAAATCACATTAATAACCAAATCAAAAAGAACTTTAATAAACACCAAATTTCTGTTCAGTCAATTTATTCAGTCTATTCAGGTTATTGGCTTCTCATAAGACTTCAATTTTTTACCAAAATTAATGGATATTTGGAGCATTTCAATATCCTAAAGTTAAATTAACAAAAAAGAAAAACCTGCTGACATGTAATTTCCCCTCACTTTTGCTTTACCTGCCTCCTCCAGAAAGCATTTACTTGCTGGAAAAGAAAAGAACTGCATACTATTTCTCTATAAATTCTTCAACCATAAATATTTACTAGGACTCATTTGCATATTAAGCTAAATTTGGTAATAATTTTTTGCATCCTTTGAATCTTTTCTAAGGTATACTATCTAAAATTTTATGAACTTCAAATTTTCAAATCAATTTCTAACATTGCCAGTAATAACATAACCAGATAATTTCTTGTTATTGTTCTCCAGAAATATAAAAAAAAAAAACAGCTTTCATTTAAGGATTCCAATCAACAAAAGATATGACAGGACTATTAATGGTTCATTTATTCACAATTCTTTTTTCCCTTTTTTATTGTGAAATACAATTATTCACATAATAAAATCATTTTAGGGTAACAAAAGTTAAAACAAGAGAAAATAAATTTTCAAAATAGTACCTGCGGTGCAACAACCCTTCGTGGTAGAAGTTCTTCATGACGTTGAGCACAAAATTCCCAAGATAAAATCTGAAATGCAGAGACATGCAGCTTATTTCAACAAATTTAACAACATATAACACATGCAAATGAATAATATTTTCTATTGACCTTCAAGTCTTGCGTGAATATGATACGAAGCTGACCCTTGCGAACAACACGAAGTTGCTCATATACACTCTCTTGAACTGCTTTTCCATACTCTAGCATCATTATTCCGGAAGGAAATCTATATTCACGAGGCAAGTCTAGAAACAAAAGCTCATCAATGACACCGCTGCCAAATTTGATTTCATCAAGTCTAGGGAGTACTTCAAAAGTGGCCTCTGTAAAAATTGCCCCAAAAAGTGAACGTAATAAATCTCTAGAACAAGAAACTTGTAAAGGCACTAAGTCACTAATACAGAATATGCAGACAACATACTCAAAGCATACACTTTTGCCTTCTCTTGCTGACTAAATGCGCTTTTGCATTAATATGTGATATATTGTTGATAAACAAAAAATTATACATGTGACACAAAGTTACTACAATGTCATTAAAAATATCAATCCAAACAAGCTCAAAAGCAAAGTAATTGAAAGGACTAGCATATGCAAAAGTTGGTAGAACAAAATCTTAGATAAAACATTCGTAAGAATATGAAACTACAATTTATCTTAAAGTATTCTACCTCTGCACTTCAACCAATGCCCAGAGGCAAATAAGTAACTAGAGAATGGAAGAACTAAGGTACTCTTCCCTGTTTATTAATGAAAATGACAGTCTGATTTAACAAACAGCACTAATAATTCAGGAGTATACAAAGAAATAGCAATAAAAAATGATTAACAATGCCAAACAAGGAGACAAAAGACGAACTTGCCAAAATATCTTAGATAAATAAAGAAGCTTTTATAAATAACAATTCTAGAATCCATCTATGCATAGCATCTAAATTCCTTTTTTTTTTTTCCTTTCCAAAAGCACAAGACAGGTACTGGGAAGAGCAAAATCAACAGAGCAACCATTGACACCATATACCAAAGAATATGCACGTGTTTCTTCAAATCTCCACGACCCCCCTGAGGCACACACACACACACACACACACACAAAAAAGGAAAAAAAAAAGCACGCAGACATATATCCAACTCTGTCTTGGAACTAGATCTATTTTAGATTTTGAGATCAGTTCTTCCTACAACAACCAAGAGAAACAAGCCTCATAAGCATTTATATCCTGTCATTTTCTAAACTATTTTCCCTAATCCAACCCAGATTTAGCACATCCATTCAGGTATAATGTCATTTCATGTCAACAAAAGTACTAGGAGTTAAAATGACTAGTCTAGCTGTGACCTGGGAGAACCGTCTAAAGAAAGAGAGGGTAGATGAAGTGAGATGGAGGTTGATATATACATCTCTCTAATCTCTGTAACACATTTGTTGGTTGAAAAAAAAAAGAAAAAAAGGTCTGCAAAATTATCTGAACCTTCCGAGGAGTTGGAAAGCCCTGTAATATCATGCCAGAATGAGCACCAAACTGAAGGTAAATAAAGTTCTTATCATACAACCCTGCTTGTTCTTATCCCTCTTCAAAAATGACAACTCAAAATCACATAGCAAGACAAATAGATGATAGCATAGTCTAATTTTCTAGAGCTTTAAACTACAGCAATATGGCATATAATCATATAATCATAACATTTGCTAATTCACCTGTGTAAAAATCTTTTTTTGTGATCATATAATCATAATATTTGCTAATTCACCTGTGTAAATATTATATGAGTTGGATCAACTTTGATTTATTAAAATCAATTCAGAAAGTGGCCAAAGTTCGACAACTTTTCTTCCTCCCTCCAAGAACAGTCAGATTATAAGAACTTTTGCACACAGTTAAAGTAGTCCTTAGCTTCTATGAACTGAATAACCTATTATTGCACACTTTAAAATGCAATTACGACTGGAATCAAGTCAGCAGCTTTTAAAGTCAACTAGAAAATTTCAAGAATCACAGTTTAAGGGTAATCGTCTTGAAGCAAAAAAAAAATACTCGATTCTATAAAAATACCTAATTCCCTTACCAAATCCTCTTCCAGACTTAGAGCCACAAATGTCACATTGCCATGCCTCCTGAAAATCAAACAGGAAATAATATGGGAGATTTTGAACAAATGTAACACTAAATATAATGTTTTGACGCAATATATAATTAACAGAAACATAAAAATAGTTCCACCTAGGGAGATGTAATTACTAGAGCAGCTAAAATACATCATTTTGAATGAAAAATCATCTTGCATAACTGCTAACGGTAGGCAAAAAGCACTTATAACAGCAAGAAGTTTAACATTATCATATAAAAATCATCTTCTTATGTTGCAAAAATAGAAAAAAAAAATATTTAAAAGCATAAAACAACTGACCATAGCCGCCTGAGGAAAAACACCAAGCGCATGATGCCCAACATTATCATACAATGACAAGCACCATCTTTTCTTTGCACGAGGTGAATAATACTCTGCCACAAATTTCCTCCAATAGGCAATAGAATTCTCCTGTCCAAATAAATTAAGCAATAACAAAAGAATCACATGACAATTTAACAATGCACAAGTTGCTTAAAGTGGAATTATAATTGCTATACTGAAATTGGAACTTACAGCTGGCCGCTGTCGCTGATGATACAGATATTGCATCAACCGACGCGCACATATACCTCCATCATAGGGACGCTTCATGGCAGATGCTGGCTGCATTGTCTGTTGTTGCATTTGCTGCCTCAACTGCATCTGCTGCTGCTGCTGCAGCAAATGGGCTCTTTGCAATGGTGGCATAGATTGGAAAAGCTGTTGCTGTTGCCTCAGTCTCTGCTGATGAAGCAAACTTTGCAACTGTGGATTACGGCCCTGTAATGGCATGCTGTCCTGTCTCTGAAGCAGTTGTTGGAAAACTTGCTGCTGCAGAATATCTTCCTGTTTGATATCCAATCTCGGCTTCTTTTGCACTTGGGATAGATTATTAGGGTCCTGTAGGAAGGTTCCAGGAGCTCGTGGCCCCATCGGAAGGGAAGCTTGTGCCGTTTGTGATGTAGGCAGGGATGTAGCACTAGAAGCTCCCTGTTGCTGCTGCTGATTTTGCTGAACTTGCTGTGCAAGTGGATCTTGATGATTACCCTGCTGAACTACGGAAGACCCATCAACAACTGATGATCCTGAAATGCTTATATTATTGGATGAAAAAGACATGGGAGATGCTGGCAAGCGCATATATGACTCTGTATTGATGCTCGCACTTCTCTGCAAATGGGGGCCTCCTGAAAGTGCTGAATTTGCATCTGTCACCAAAGAACTTGCCCCAACACTTGGTCCAGAGTTTGCCACACTGTTCAAAACCGCATTATTCATGTCCCCAGAAACTGGACCCAGGTTGGGACGCCCAGTTCCTGGAATCGAATTGGATGAGTTACCAAATGATGAGGTCAAGTGTGAGTTAACTACAACCTGGGACTGCCCATCCCCCTGGAAGAAAATACCCGAACTTGAGGAAGATTGGGCTAACCCTCCAGCCACACGAGAAGGTGCCATGGCAGGCACCGCCCCCTGGTGGCCAGAGTCTAAATAGCTCTCTAGAGCCAGGCCTAACCAGTGTTACCAATTATAAATATGCTCAATCCACTTAATATCTATAAAATCTGAAACCCATGCAACACAAAAAAAAAAAAAAAAAAAAAAAAAAATGCAATCACAATTCCTGATTCACCAGACAAAGAGAAAACAAAATCTGATTGTCACTGATCAAGGAGACTCTTGTTTGGACCAAATGGAGAGCAATATTCTGTGATCTGTTTGAGCTTTGAACAATTTGTTGTAGGGATCTAAGAAACGTTCAATAAAAAAAGCAAATAACATCATTAGCTGTGGAAAACACATACTAAAATTGAAAAATAACGCAAAAAAATTTTAAAGTTAACTTCCCTCTTAAATAAATTAGAAAACTATATAGAATAATAGAAACACCGAATCTTTCAGTCTATGACCGCTCAAGCACGAGAATAATTTCCCAATTATCCCCTCAAATAAACCCTATTTTTTAGTTAAGCTCCTCAAAAACAATGAGAATAGCTGATAACACAAACCCCAAATTTATGCACATTAAAAGGCCTAAAAGCAATGGTATCACACAACCCAGTGCTATTAACAACTAATCAAGCTTAATCTTAAGTTAATCATACACATTGAAAATCAAAGAGTGTGGCCATCCTCAAATCGATATATCGATATTGCCAAAATTCCCCAAATTATAATTCCCAATATAATGAACAGTTTAACCTTAATTAAACACTTCAATTACAACTTAAACCCAAAGATCAACAAGTAGATAAGCCAATAAAATCCATAAAAATAACATAATTAACTTAAAGCACTGAGTTTTCAGGTCCAAGAGATCGATCAAAATTTAACGCTTGAACCAAACAAAAGAAAATTTAAAAAAATTGAGTTCAAATAATTTTCAAAAATAATTGTTAATGAACAAAGAACTACTAACCTCAAAATAGCGAGCTGTATAAAGCGAGAACGTTAACTCTTTTTTCTGTCTCTCTCTCTCAATTAGGAAACTGAAATCAGGGGAAGAAGAGAGAGAGATGGTTCGAGGACGCCGTTTATATACCTAGCGGGAATTGCAGAGACGGAGTGACCGGCTGCACTAGTAACTAGCCCCTATATCACCGGCTATTTCCAGTAAAATATGGACAAGTGTCAATCATAACTAAGAGTAACGTAGTCGGTGTTAGATCTGACGGTGGCAGAGCGAGGTTGTATATGACGTGACTTAATATCAATGGTTTATCTGAAAGTTACTTATCATAGATCGGTAGGTCTCCTGGGGCGAATATTATCTGCATTCATGTATTCTTAAATTCCGCAATCAAAGCCTTGACACTTCATTACGGCGAGGACATGAAAGGTAGTTTTGTTAGAAGATGTGGACATTATAGTCATAAGAAAATAATTTAAAGTACATGGCAAGTGTTCTATAGGGCAGTATTGTCTATTGCAGAAAATGTAGACACAGAACATCGGAGCTTCACGTTTGCCCCACACAATTAAAAGGATGGTCAACGGTCAGATTGATATGCGTGCTATCACACGCGCTATATATATATATATATATTTTATTTTATTTTATTTTTTTTTTGAGAATGACGCTCTATTGATTAAACTTGTAGCCAAAAGGGTTTTGTTTTTAAATATGAATCGTATTCGTAGCCAAAAGTTGTTGCCATATTGGTTTATTATTGAAACTTTTAATTATTTGTGGCAAATAATGAATTATTAAATTAAATCATTTTGTAATTTTTATTAAGATTACAATAAAATGAATTTAAGAGGAGTTTTATAAAATTTAAATTATATTTATTTAAAAAATATAAATATTTATCTGCCATGAATTTCATTGTGAGAAGGGTAATAAAACAGATTGAATATGACCGATAATATATATATATATATATATATATATATATATATATATATATATATCTTTTAAATATTTATATAATATAATTTATATTTCATATAAAAAAAATAATTATAAATTAAAATATATATAAATAAAATATTAAAATATATATATAATTTGAATTAATATTACTATTATCTGAACTAGACTCGAATTCAAAATAAAAAATTCATTCCCTCTTATTTACTAAATGCGATCCCTAATTTCTACTCCTCACATGTAATATAGTAACATTAAATAAAAATTTATTATTTGTTGAAAATAAAGTTATGTTAATAAACATATAAATTGACTTAATAATACAATTTAAGTGAATCATCTATTTTTTTAAATTATTATTTATATTTTTATTTAAAATTTAAAATTTTGTATAATTTGTATTTATTATTATGATATTTTTTATAATGTTTTAGTATTTAATTTTTGTCTTCTCACTTTCTTTTTATTGTTTAATAAGTTTTTTTTATAAACATATAAATTGTTTAATAATTTATATTTAATTATAATTAATTAATTTTAGTACTATAACATCGATCATATGTAAAAATGTAATATTATTCCATAAAATATACAACATTTGATGTATTTTAATTGCATCCATGCATGTACAGAGGCACATTTTTTTTTTTTTAAGAAAGACCCATTTTTTTATATAAATAAATCTGCTATTATTGTTATTATCATTTATAAATAAAGAAATTTCCCACTGTTAGTTCAATATTTTTAATTTTAAATTAAAATTGTTTAAAATGAAACAAATCAAAATATAAATTATTAATTTTTTTATACTATAACACATAATTTAATTATTAGAATATTATACTATAACACATAATTTAATTATTAGAATATTAATCTAATGGCTTTTCTTTCTAATGCATAAGGATAAAGTTTTTTTTAATTAAATTATCACACATCTTATATTTTTTTTTATATATCAAATTTGTTATGCAAAATAAATTACAATAAAAAGGATTAATTTAAAAACAAAATGTAATGATTTTGTGTGTGTATATATATATATAATTATAAATCAAATCGCAACAAATATCCTAATATGTATATATATATATACTCCCCTAAACATACTTATTTATAATAAGTATATACTTATTCAATTATATATTTCACGAATTAAAAATTTAAGAGAATAAAGTGGCAGCTTAACATAGAAAAAACTGAATTTATAAATAAAAATATAAAAAAAATGAATATTTTACTCTTTTCAAAAATGTTATATACATTAAACATAGCAATTACAAGCGTATTAAGAATTAAATGAACTATTATATCAAATATTATTATTTAATATAAATAATAAATAAATATAAATATTAGATATGTGATTTTTCAGCATCTCAGTTTTATATTTATGATTGGAGGTTATATAATAATGTGTAAATTGGTGATTTAATAAGTGATATTAATATTTAGGGTTGATATCGGTTCAGTTTAATCGGTTTGAAAAGTTATAATTAAATCAAATTAATATTTTCGATTTAAAATTTTTTTAAATTAAATTAAACTATTATTATAATTAAATCATCAATTTTGATTCGATTTAATTTAGTTTGAATATTTTCGATTTTTCGATTTCAAATTAAATAAATTTTTTTATAAATTATTATTATTTTATTATAAATTAAAAAAATCTGATAAAGTATCAATAATAAAAATTTTTAAAAATAATTTAATATTATACAAATCGAAATTTGTCTTTTCCATTAATTAACACGTCTAAAACTTATATTTTTTCTCAAAAATATATTTTTATTATTTATTTTTAATTAATTTCTATGAATGATATTTTTTAAATTCTAAATTAATATTAAGTTAAAAAAAAAGTGATTTATATAAAATAGAATCAAACATATTTAATTGTAATAATAGTAAATATATATATATATATTTAAAATTTTAATTTGGTTTTATTTAAAACTAAAAAAAAATTACTCAAATTACAAATTAAATCAAACTTTCGATTTATTTTATTTTTTAAACTTAAAAAATTACGAAACTATCAATTTTGATTTAATTTAATCGGTTTGCTCGGTTCAGTCGATTTAACCTCCACCCTAGTGACATTGATAAATAATTTTTGTTTTTGGCTTTGGTTTTGGTTTTATAGATTAGATATTCTCCTTTGGACTTTCATATTTGACCAATATATATATAACCATTAACTTGACAATTACACTATAATATATATAGATTTGAATTCAAATAGTATCCCATACTTTATAATAATTAATTAATTAATGATGAGAATAATAAGTAATAATAATAAAATAAATTTAAGGGGTTAATTCAACGGTATAATACTCAACAGAATTTATGAGTAAAAACAATTTATAACGAGAAATTTCGTATTCGAATTCTTAACAGAATAAATCATTTTGGATCAATATAAATGAAAATTAATTTTACATTTTTTATAATATGAAGACGTCTTGTAAATTTATTAAAAAATAATAATAATAATGAAAGGCGAAATTGAGTGCCCTAAAAGCCTCTTATCTTGTCCTTTAAGGTTTCATTTTACTTTTTTGTTTGAGTACATGAGGTCCTTTATAATAATATTTAGTTAATTAATATTAAAATTAAAATACATATGGTTAAACACTATTAAACAAAACATGGTAATAAGTTCTCAGAAAATACTAATATATAATAAAGTGCGGAATTTATTTTTTTTAAATATTACATATAAAACATATTATAAAGGTGACTCCGATGTTGAGTAGGAAATAAACATTACAACCCATTACCTAACAAGAAATAAATTAAATTTTTTATCGATTAAAGTGGAATATGGATCTTATCTTTCATTGCTTATCTCATTTTTTATTATATGTTTTATTTTCATACATCATATTATTTATATAAAAAAAATAATTTTTAAAATATTAAAAAAAATAATATAATATATAAAAAAATATAAAAAAAAAATACAAATAAAACAAAATATCCATATTAATTAAAGTTTGATTTATTTGGTCCACATGCGCAAGCACCAATGCCAATGATGGCCTATACATTTTGACTAAACACATCATAACCGTCCGATTAAATCATATATACTTCCACAAGTGGCAACAATGCCCATATGGAAAATCATTTCATTGAATCCATACTCCTTTTTCTTTCAGTTTTTATTAGGTCACGGGGTATCTGCCTAAAATGTCTGAATTATGTATTTTTCTTTCCCTTCACGTTTATTGATGATGAAATAATGGATAAAATATATGAGAAAAAAATTCATTTTTTCCCCACAGATAAAAAAAAAAAAATACTCTTTCATTTTTCTAATTTCACTAGTGTGAAATTTTCTTAAGTTTGAAAATTTTTTTAATAATTTTTAATTAAGTTGATAAAAATTTATAGTATAATGCTTAGTTGATATTACACTTTTTTATCGTTTTTCTCCAAAATTTTAATTTTCGAATAAATAAATTTATAATTTATATGTAGCTTAAATAATATAGTTTAATATAAATTTATCCAATTATTATAACTAAAACTCATTTAGATTTCTAACACATATTTCTATAATGTAAATACTAAATTCGGATTCCTTAATTTTTTTATATTTTTCAGAATAAATTATAATTTAATAAAATAATTATTTTATTTTAAAAAAGTAATTTTTTAATATTTAATAAAATAATGTTTAATTATATTTTCTTCACTTACTTTCTTTTTTTATTTTATTTTTTTCAATTTTTCTTCATTTTATTTTTTAATTTTTCTTTTTTTAATGATATTATAATAATTTTTTATTATTTATAATTAAAATATACATTTGATATATTTTTATTATTTTTATATTTTTTAAATAAATTTATTTTGTTATTATAATATCTATTTTAAATTTTCTAAATCTATCGTTAAATATAAATTATGTCCCCTTTTTAAGATTTTTGTATCTGTTCCTGATAAACACTTATTTAATATGATAATAATATATGAGTAAAAAAATAAATCTTAATATATTTTTATTGAAAAATTAGACATAAAAATTATATTAATAAATAATTTTTAAATTATATTTATATGTTGATTATATATACGAATACGGGATAATAAAATATATATATAGTGTAAGCAAAAAATTTGTATCTAATCTCTTTACCTTTCGTAATATGACTTTTTTTGGGATTAGATTTGGATAAACATGAAATATACTAATGTGACTAAAATTTGTTACTTGTATTCACCACATAATAGCTGCTCTCAATTTAAACTTTTCTTTTATTTTTAGTGGATAGTTAATGCACATTTGGACTTAATTATTAATTTACAAGTGTATATTTTTCATATTCCATGTTTAATTAATTAACGGTAATAGTTTTCAATGTGAAATTGTTTTCTTAATTATAATTTAACTTTAATTCCTATGATTTATGAACAAATTAAATGGTGGCATGATATCAAATTATAGAAAATCAATCATGGGCCGGTCTGAATTCTCCATCTTATGTTTGTTTTATTTTTTATTTTATATTATTATTATATATCACGTTATTTTTTTTTAAATATTTTAATAATTAATATATTTTTTTTTTTATGTATGATGTAGTATATAAAAAAAAAAAAATTAAAAATAAATATATAAAAAAATAGAGATCCGAACTGATCGGAACGGGTCATTCACCATTTGACTTGGAGCATAATTATATGGAACAAACAAACCACTATTATTCTTTCTAAATAAAACTAAAGCTTACCCAAATCTTCTTTTTATTTGTACTTGTTTATTAGTTAGTTGGCTTATGTCATCTCCTGTTAAACCCAATTAGCCACGATACTGCTTCAAATAGACTGATTATTTCCTTCAATCCTTTTCATTTTCAAAAATTGTGGAGTTAATTTCATTTTGAAAATGAATTTTATTACTAATAAAATTAGTTTTTAAATTTTTTAACTCAAGTATTAAATTTATTTATAAATGTAATTAGTTCTAATAAAATTAAAGTGAAAAATAATTTTATAAAACCTTCACTCATTAAAATGAGAGTCTTTTGAAAAAATCTTATTGATTTGGAGTTTGATTTAGGAGTATTCATGATCCTACATTGTAGTTTACTAGGAAATTTAAAGCCTTCCAATTAATATAAGATTAATACAATAATAAATTCAGCATCTTTCTTCATAAAAATGAGCGGTCTTTCAATTCACTCATTAATTCAGTTACTGATATTGAACCACTCTCTGGGTTCTAATTCTGCCAACAGTCCGCCGCAACCGGTAAGCTTGTTATGGTTTGGCGGTTTCTATTCTTTTTTCCCCTTATAATCATTCTTCATTTTTTGGGGTTTTTGTGGAGAGAGTAGAGGCTTTGGGTATTTCTCTCGGGGATTGCACTTCCTTTCTTTGGACGATTTCTCAATTTTATTTGGTTGTACTTGTGCTCTGTGCAGTGTATCTCCCAATTATTGTTATTATTAATTTTTGTTGAATTGATAATTCGAGCGGCCTTCGAAGTCATGAATAGCTGTTCTACATCTTTGCTGCATTACCTCTTGGTATGCAAAATATTGCAGGGTGCTAATCCAGTGGATCAGGCTGCTCTTCCTCAAGGTGCTGAGCAAATTTTTGTGATGTCTCAGAATATATCCGATACGCAGAAGGAGGACTTGGCTTGGCAACGTATGTTTTATTACGAAATACAAACACCATACCTGTGGTATGTTCCTTCACCATTATGTATTGAATTAAATGTATGAAAAACCATACAAAACAAAGGTGCTATATATCCTATCCTTGTAGTTTAGTGTGATTTCAGTGGTTTAATTTTATAGATTAAATCAGAAATGAACACGATGCTACTTTATTTTTTAAGTTGTCAATCTGTGATTATTGTCTCAATTGTGTGTTCGTGGATGCTGGGATTCTCCAGATAATTTATCAAAGGCTCAATTACTTGATTGGTTAACGAGACGGATTGAAAATATCGCTTTGTTTGACTTGAAGAATAATGTACTGGATCAAATTGAGACTCTTTTTTTTAGATATATTGGTTAAGAATAGACAGTTTAAATACACAGGGCCTCAAAGCAAGCTTCAAATGAAAAAGATTAGTAGATCAAGTTCATATATCAAAAAGAATAATTCATTTTTATGTTCAATAGAAATCAAGATATCACATAGTTCTTTTGATTAATCATATCCATGGCCTGACGAGTTGATATTCTCCTTCTGTTTTTCACTTTCCCCTGGACTCTATCGCTTTGCTCTGTGGATGGGCCATGTTGCATTTATTTGACAATGCACATTGTGGTTGTGAAATCTTCTGGTTTTATTATGGTTTACTGGTCACTCTTATTTCTCTAGAACCCATGAAACTCTGAATTTTCAAAATCCAAATAGCTATGCAGGTAATTTTTCCTATGTAATGTTTATTGCCTGAGAAGATTCATTTCTTTTGTTATTTTAGGAGAATATCTATTTGCTACCACCCTCTTTGTTCTTAGAAGGAACAGCAAAGAAAATTTGAAATACATCTTAATTGACATAACTAAGAAATGCTGTTTACTTGTGAGCTTGAATTTGATTGACATGTTAACTTTAACAGAGAGAAACTATCCTTATGAGCTATGGTTCTCTTAATGAGTTTTCCTACTATGGCATGATTTGATCTTTTAATCAATATATCAGAATATGGACTCTGGGAGATGCTTCCTGAGGGAACTCGTTCATTATTGGTAGAGCCTGTGCTTCAAGTTAGAGACAGAAGTGCCAATGAGATGGAAGAGACTGAAGGTTTTGTTTTGTTGGCTTCAAACATTGGGTATGCATATATTGATAAGGATAGGGCCTGGATAAGGGCAGTGGCAAACAAATTTGGAGGTGAGTGCATACGTCAGGATTGTAACAGATTTGTGACTCAGTTTTGATGTGTTGATTCAATCATCAATATCTAGTGAAAGAGCTGCTTTGATTATATTACTACTTCATGCATGCCAGTATAAATGCTTGGTTGTGCGGGTGCCAACTAAAAATGTTTTATAGTTTTCCTAGTTTAATATACTGTTAGCTACTTTTGGAAATACTATAGTTCTTGGGTAATTCACTGTTGGCGAATTTGTGCTATTTCTTATTGGTTTTAATTATCTTGAAAGTCAGTCTGGAAACAATATGTGCATTCCTTCCTCCAGAAGAGGCAAGTTCTTTCAAGTCCCTCTTTGAAGTCATTATATGTAAAGTTCTACTTCTTGACAAGGTTGAAGACTCTGTTAACTATTCCCGCTATCAAATTTCAACATCTTGTGAACTCCCATATTACCAAAATTTGTTCCTGCTTCTACTATATTAGTTATCTTTGCTTTTCAGTGTCTTCTTTAAGCTCTGGTAATTAGATATTACGGGGACTGCTGTTGGAACTTTCATGTCCAAGAAGGGTGCTGGAGTCCATATAAAGTAATATCCGAAAGTATGGAATGCTGTGGATTGCAAATAAATTGTGGCCCAAGAACTTGGGTTTTTTGGTATTGCTATTTAAGAATGGAGATGCAGGCAGCATTTGGCATTTTAATAATGTAAACTAGTTTGGATTTGTAGCCTTATTTTTGATAGATAGGGATATTTCAGTTGTACTATTGAATGCTTAAACTTTCACTGGAAAAGGCAAATTATGCAGCTTTTTTGTATGGAAGGTGCAGCATGAAGCCTATTGTATCCAAGAAATGTGCTTCCCTAGTACTTTGTGTCCCTTGGTCCCTATTAAGTGAACTTGCAGTTCAAAGGTAAATTCGTCAATTGTATTTCTAAATTCAATAGGCAAGACATGCCAAAGATCTGCAACAATGAAAATCATATGATTTATGCATGAATATCGGAATAATCTATGAGAATAAAGTCAGTTTTGTTGACTAGATCATTTTAAGGATTTAGTGAAAAGAACTGAGTAGTGAGGAGAAGTAGGTTAGATTAGATCCTAATTTCATCTTATTAACCTTTCCTGGATGAAGTTTGGGAATTGAAACTCAACTTTGAGCAGTTCATATTTAACTGCAAATTTAAGCTGCAAAAATCTATTTTGATTGCTGCAGGATGGATATAACTTGAGATTATACTACTGAAGTTCTGCATGACTGGCAATAAGATCAAGAGCGAGAAAGAAGTTGCAGAATAGGTAGAGGCCGGAGCAATTTTTGAAGGATTTAAACTGCTTACCACTCTATGACGTCCCAGAAAGGGTTCGTTTTTATTTAATTTGAACCTGTAAACTTTGAGATCTCCCAAAGATTCATTGACTAAATTTTCTGGTGCAGGGAAATAATCAAATGGGATTGTCTCCAAGCAATAGGTTAACAAAAATCTTGTTTTCCCTGCCTGATGTGCACTTAAACTTCCTTCTTCAAGATGATGTAATGTCTTCATTGAATCCTCAAGTTTACTGAGGATTGAGTCCCATACTGAGAGATTCAAGAACATTTTACTTCTTACAAAATTTTTTCCAGGCCATACACCAGATTCTGCAGCAATTACATAGACAAAAGGAAAGGAATGATTTTACTTCAAGATGGCTTTAAGGCTGAAGCAGATAAGCATCAAGAGAGATGAAATATCACACAATTGGTTACCTTAAGACGGATGACCTTTCTAATAGCCAAAAGTAGGCCAGGCATGAGGCATTGCACATCTGTGATATCATGTTTAAACCTGTGGTCAGCAATGGCAAATAGTTGGATTTTCATGGTAGAAAAGTTCCGATTCATCTTAATGCTTTTCAATTTTCAGAAACATAAACCATAAACCATACCTCTCATGGGCCAGAGAAGTAAACTGTTGTGCTGGAGGGAAGCCCTGGTAGGACTAAGCTATGCACCCTAACACCATCTTCTCCCAGAACTTGGCCCCTAGCCTTACAGGATAAAAGCAAAATGAGCCATCTCATCCCACTTAAAAGTCTAGAAAATCTTGAAGTTGAAGTTATGAATGATGAGGGCTTTTGTCGAATATTCCTTTTAACAGAAGTCACCTTAGATGAAACATTTAGGTAAGGTCCATCTGGGGTAGCTATATATACTTGGTTTGTGTCTTTGTGTAATCTTAAAAAGTACTTTTCACCTTCTTCTTCCCGAGTTCTCTTCTATGAATTCCACCATGATTATGAACCAGGAAAATAAAAATGTGTAGTCTTTAATCTTCATAGCTTTTTGCATCACTTTGACTGGTATGATTTGATTCTGAGCAGAGTGTGCTTACCGAAACATCTGTCGATAAATCTTCTCTATTATAGATCTGGCCCAGGTTGGAGAGGTTCTTTGCAATTTGGAATGCATCCACTGATGGAAGGTCCTGTGCACAGAAGACAATTTAATACATCTAATGCTTCATCCACCAGGTGTGGTATAACTCTTTTTGGTAAATTAGGTGTGGTTTACTGTATTTCAGTATGGGCATAATTATCATATACAGAGAATAAGAAATTCAAATATATATATATATATCTTCATGGTGTCCTTGTGCCTATAAGTTTGTATATATGTTGTCACTGCAAATATACAAGATGAGAGAGCCCATGCAAGGACTATGAGAGCACTTTCTTTGTAGCTTCAATCTCTCTTTCAACTTTTTATGTACTTTGTTGCCATCTTTGCAAATGTCAATAAAAATTTCCAAGTGAATTAGTAACCCCTATTGATATTCTACATAAATGTATCTAAATTTATAACTCATTTAACTTACTGTTGCTTGTGGCCTTGATTCCACAATTTCTATATTATTGTAGTGGAAGGAAGCTGAAATGGCAGCTTGCTGGAGGAGTATAGATCCTATGGATAGAGTTGGTGCAATCAGACAACCCTGTAATTGGTGCAGCCCAATTTAAATGCAAAAAATTTGAAGAATAAAATATCAGTGTTTAGAAGAATGGAACTGTTCTAATATCTCACCCTGTGCTCACCATGCTGGCCTTGTCACATAATTCAGATAATGCAGCAATTGTATCTAGTTTAATTCGAGGCACATAAACGACATTTTTCATGCCAAATGATGTTGCCTATCAGAAAAGGTAAGAGAAAGAATCATTAGTAGTTATTAATTGATTATAATGAATCTATGAATTTGTAGATGTTTTAGAAGTTCATTAAAGTCAGTGCTAAGACTGTAAACCTGTTTCACATTGTCATAAACTGTAGAAGGATCAGTGAAATCAACGACTACCTCTGCTTCTTTTGACTGCAGAATTTCATAAACGGTATATTTGATTATTTTTCCTGCATGATAAATGCTGATAGGAATAGAGTAATTTCAGTATGTTTACCTGAGATATGGAACCTAACATCATAGTGAGGTCATTTATTATGGGTATTTCCAGTGGTTCTTCCATGTCACAAAGCTAATTTGAAAAAAATAGATAGGTGAAAAGGGGAATTAATTGGCTGAAGACTCAGGGAATCAAGAAGTCAACAAATACCCAGAACAAAAAAAATAAATAAAAAAAAAAACAAGGGGAAAATACTTTCAAAGAAAGGACAAAACTTAGTGAATAACCTTTCCAATATCTTCCCCTACAAAATAGGTATCCACTGCTCCTGCTACTTCCACCCCTCTAGCTTTAGTCACCACAATAACTGCAGCCCTTCCTATTTCTTTTGCTGCTCCATTTATGACTACCTATTATTACTCGCCAGAGAGAAACAGAGATTATAGTTGTTTCTCTTCTGATGTTTTAGTGAGATATAAAGTAAGGAAAGAGTTATAACTTGTTACCTTAATATTGTTTTGAGCAGGCTGAGTTGAGCAGGAGATAAAAGGCTTAGCTTTGACATATTCGGAACTCTTGTGAACCGTGAATTGAAAATGGTATCTTAGAGCTGACATGGTTATTTCATTCAAAGCTTGGGGACTCTGTCTTAGCTGGATATGGTCTATGACCTATGCAGATAAGCTTCTTTAAGTAACCTTATGTTGCATTTTATTTTTTTTCCTGAAATAAGGTTTTTTACCCTTTGAATTGATCGACCTTGTTTGAGGCAATTTTGCGACAGTGACTCGTGCATGGCAGAATGTGCAACAGGAGACATGGGCAAATGGGGCAGCAACTCCAATGGCAATTCTGTTTTCCTTGAAAGAAAGGGATTTTCACTATCAAGCATTAAATTTTCATTTTTTAAAGTTGTTTGAAACTCATGGCCATTCATTTTAAAAAATAATAAAAATCAAAGTATATTATTGATGGTATAACGTTTAAAGTAAATACAAGAGAATCTGCTCTTAATATAAATTGAGACACGATAAGATAAATGGATGAGGAACATCATCCCAACTTACTAATTTCCAATCTTTTGTTTGTATAAAATCTTTTTTTATAGATTATTTGTTCGATCATGTTCAAACAAAATGGGAGATGCATAAAATGTATGTCTTCTTCATTCGAGACAAGCTTAATTTTAATGAGTGTGCAAAATCTGCATTGTATGATATGATCCTCCCCAAGCACCGTTATTAAATGTTGTGGCAGTTCATCAACGGGGATGCATTGACTAAATTATAATTTGTGCGCCTCACCTGCTTTGATGCCCATAATAGAGGAATTTTAATTTAATAAATTGCTGTTTTTTGTCCAAAAAAATTTATATTATGCTATTTAAATAGGGATTTTGTTAATAAGTGTATTGATTATACTGGTTAAAATGTTGAGTTAGATTCTCTAATAATAAATGTATATTTTTTAAGATAATTAATTTCCTTCTATTAATATAAAAAAAAAAGAAGGTTGAGTTGAAACAGAAAAAGAAATAAGAATTTTAATAAATTGATATTTAATTACAATTATCATTTTATCAGCAATTTTTTTACTTTCATTTCATTTAACTTATTTTTAAATAAATTTATATAATTTTATTTATATTGAATTTTTAACTGCTGTTTTAAAGATACTTTCAATCAAATCATTAGTATGAAGAATAGAGTGGCTTAAAACCCCTCATTCAGGACAGATGGAATCATTCATTAATAAAAACCTGTAAATTGAGATGTAATTGTTTTTATTTTGCACTTCTTAAACCATACTAATAATTAAATAAAGAAGAATGAAAAATTAAATATAAAAATTTATATTGATTAAATATAAAATATAGGATGAATTTATAAATAATAATATTTAATTTTTAAAATTGACACTTCTAAAATTATAGAAATTTTAATATTTATAACATACTAAATTTAAGCAAGCTACAATAATAATTTAATGATCAATATAATATTAAAGTAGAAAAATAATTTATGTCATCTTTTTAAATTTTTAAAATTCATAATTGAGATTCAAATTTATTATATGTGTGGATTATATTTTCAAGTAGTTTAAATAAAAATCATCATATATTATTTAAATTTAACTCAATAATTTTATTCGGATGTTATTTAAAATAAACGTTAAATTATATTAATAGAGTTCTCCAATCTCGATAGTAATTATGATATCCCAACAAACCTGCGTGAAACTGAAACTTTTAACACGTAATTAACTAATCATTACTTGAAAATATGCAATTGACGCCGCGCAGTCAACTACTAAGGCATTAACTACTATTTAACTCGTATTTATGCTCATTAAACTAAGATAGTTATGAACTATAATAATATGGAGACAAATGAAGGCAAAAGGAGACCAGTTATGTCAAGGCCAACTGGTTTAGACTAAAAGAGTAAAGTATAGGGTAACAGTCCCTCGTCTAACGATGGTGTCATTTCCAACATGGCATGATCCCAACATCATTTTTGTTTTGTTTTTTTGTTTTTTTTTCTCCTTTTCTATTTTGAACTCTTCATGGATAACATTGTGAATATGCTTATTTTCATGCTAAGCCAACCCATCTCAAGTTATTTACATTAATTTGGACTATACAAAACATCATATTAATTTTTATCAGTTTGAGTCAATTAGATTTTCACTAGAGTGATTTCAGTATATTATTAAATCATAATTGTGATAGTTCTACTAATACAGAATTTTGTGCCAATTGATACTGGCCAATGAAAGTTCAATTAAGACCAAGAATGCTTTGATTATTTGAGTTATGAGACAATAATGTACATTACATTACACCTATATAAGAGTGCTTGATGAATAATACAGTGTCGATTGTTGACATTATTGGCCATGTGCTTTTTCTGTGTGTAGTGTTTAGATTATGGTGCATCATTTTCATCTCTGCTGGCATGCGGAATCCATTAGTTCATTAGTTGGCAATATGAAAATTAGATTTCCCTTAATCTATCCCATGAGACTGTTTAAGACTATTAATTAATTTAACAGTCGAAAGTTTGAAATTTTAAAATTCACCAATAACAGCCACATAAAAACAAAATGTGAACTTTAGGAATTGAATGTTTCATGAAAAGTTAATTAATGAAAATCCAAGTAGATTAATGAAACACAAATGCTAATTCATGTTAATTTTTCATGGTTATGGACATGTGGGTGATGGTTCACATCTCACCTGTTGTTGAATATTGATAAGGAAGGAACTAACTAATAAATAAGAGACCTTTAATTAAACACCCTGTGGTAGAAGTTGTTTGACAATAGAAATCAATATATAAGGTGTGATATTATTGGTGTATTTTTTTAGGGTCAAGAAAGATGGTAGCTAATTAATTCTATGATTTGATAGCGATGCCAATCTAATTGGCTTAATTAGTCTTTGCTCCTATAGGCCACACAATTCAAATTTCTTTTACGTTTTTCTCTGGTTGGTCAGTAAGCTAATATGTCCTAGACTTTGTTTAGTGTATTTTGGGATTTTGCTTAGGGTTAGGTGTTATACTGTAAGTAGAACAAAAACTATATAAAGTTAGTCTTTTTATTTATTGCAAATCCAAATTAATGTATTGCTACTTATATTATGTGTACATATAGTTACCATGCTATAGCTTAACACTTGATCTTCTTTAATTATTACATAAAGTTATAGTAAGCTAAAAATTGCATTAGATGTTTGATTAATTAACAGCAATTTTCCCATATTTTCTTTTAGAAAATGAGACCCAGAAATTAAAAATATATATATATATATATATATATATATATATATATATATATATATATATATATATAAGGGTATTAGGAGAAGCATCAACGTTGGACCAGAAAATGTCAATTTGCAAGTGGGAAGCCAAAATCAAATTAGGCAGAGCTTTGACTTGCAAGAAAACAATGGCGTTGCTTGTTGTCAAGGATTTGTGTGCATGTGCTTATAATAATATATTGCCTCTGTCATAAAACAAACACTCAAAAAAAGAAATACAACAAAAATGGTGCACTTATAAGATTTTGAACAAGTCTCTCCTTCCAAAGACTTAAAAAATATAATATATTTTCTAATTATCACTGCAAAATTTAAGTGATATTTGAAAATTAAAAATTAAATTTTTTTAATATTTAATAAGTTTGAATAATTTAGAAGTTTAAATAATTTAAAATTAAATATCTCTTAATCATTTAAATTTTAGTGTAAGTCTAATTAAGAAATTATAATATTTTTATTAAATATTTATAATTTCTTTTAATTAAGATATTATTTCATTAAGTATTTGTTAAGATTTAATTAAATATTTTTGTATTTAAAATAACCTAATTAGCTGAAATTAGGAAAATTAATTAGAGATTGATCAAGTTTTAAGTCTTTCTAATCAATCATAATCAGTAGACAAATTCTGAATCCTATTATGGGTTTATTTTCTTCTTGATTGGCTAATTATAACCACATATTGTCATTAACATGACCCATCAAATCTTTAAATGATTTGCTTAGATATTTGCAACTTTTGGATGGCTTGCGCATTCCAATTTTTAAATATTTGTCCCGTCTTAAAAAAAAAAGTCCTATATCATTTTAAGATATTTAGTTATTTTCTATTAATTACTTTAATTTTGTAAATTTTTCTTAAAATATCCATGTCCAAAGTATTTTTATTATATATTTTTTTATTTTCTAATATTTATAAAAATTAAAATACTTATATTTTTAATCTAAATTTATAATTTCAATATAAAAAATATAAAAATATAATTAATATATGTAATGATATAAATGTGAATTAATAAATAATATATTAAATTTTTATTTACTAAACTAATATTTGAAAAAGAAAATATAATTATATTTTAGAATGAATTATTTTTTTTTAAGACCATTGAAATATGTATTTATAATTTTTTTAATAAAAAAATATTATAATTATTTGTTCTATTTTTTTATAATATATTAATTAGAGGCTAATTAATATAACATGAATATTAATAAAAATATTAAATGATCGCCCCTGCAATTACTAACGGGATCTAATTTTTAATTATCTGTACATATTTTTATTTTATTTATAAATTAATCTCTAATTTAAACTCCTAATTTTTTTAAATTTCATCTTTACCCTCTTAAATTTCTTTAAATATTTCAATTATAATATTTTTTACTCTATATACAAATAATTTTCATTTTTTACATCTAAACTTTGAAATTTTTTATAATATATGTATATATTTCATCTTATTCATAAATATTTTTCAATTTTAAATATCAAAATTTCTATCTTTTTATTTTATTTATAAATTATATTATTTTTTAAAATCTACATTGCAAATACTCATTAACTCCTTAAATTTTTTATTTTTTTATAATGCATATAATTTCTACCTTATTCATAAATATTTTTATTTTAGACTTTCAAACTTTTTAATTTATTTTATTTTATTTATAAATCACTTTAAACCCACTAAAATTTAAAAATTTTTTTTCCAAAAAAATATATACGTTGGTCCCTAAGTCTAAATTTTGGGTCTTCCACTAACTGCAATAATGAGATAAATAAAAAGTTAAAAAAAAAAGGTAAATAATCTTAGTAAAGTATGTTAGTAAAAATACATATATTTTTACAAACCAAAATAAGTAATAACTATGGCATCACTTAACCTTATATTTAATAATAATGCAGTCATTTTTAAACTTAAAATTTATACATTTTGAATTTCAGTTACAATTAAATTTATATAATAAAAAAATAATAATCCGATCAATAATCATCTTAAAGTAATATTATTAAAACCAATATATATTAATTCAAGTGATAAAAAGTTTATAAAACTCATTTTATTTAATTAAAATTTCGAGTTTGAATATTATAAATAAAAAAAATAAGTATTGTAAGAGCGTTGTTTTATTATATATCTCTTTCGACTTGAATATAAATTAATTAAATTTAATAAATTTAAAAATTACTCTGTTATATATAAAAATATATTATTAAATGAGTTTTTCTTTTCTAATCTTTCAGTATTTATAAGAAAATTAATATAAAGGATCGTATTCTTAATTATTATTTTTAAAATTCATATTTTGCTTTAATTTTCACTACTTTTTGTGATAATTAAAAATTTTATTTTTAAAAAAGTTATATAATTTTTTTATTTAAATTAATTAAAAATATTTTTAAATTAATTTATACGTCAACCAATATTAAATGTCTCCATTTGAAGAGTATAAAGACATACCTTTTACACTCATTAAATTTTTTTTAATAATTTAATTATCAATCTCGAGATTATATATTTCTTATAATGTATAAAAAAATTAAAAATATTTTTTATAACAAATCATGCGAAATTAAAATATATGAAATAACAATTATAAAATAAGCAATTTTTCATTTAAAAATAATAAGTGTTTTTGAGTTAAAAACTCAATTTACATCCACCTCAGTTAATGAGTTTTAAATTCTCACGACTCACTATATTTTTTATTGTATTAAATTAAATTGAATGAGAAGATGAAAAATAAAATAAAGAGTGCCCTTAATATATAGGCGATCACGAGGTGGATAATTTGACCACATTCCCGCAGAAATTCTATGAAACCATTCGCAGCCAAATCATCTTCCAATAAGGCTAATTTTTATGCTCAATGGTGGGTATCCTGTTCCTTATCAAACAATCATGATTTAATTTGTCCCCTTTATAGCCCAACTTGCTTTAAACCCCATAAGTACGATTTTAATTAAAATTACAATTAACAAATTTAATTGTATCCCTATGGTTTGTATATACAGTGTATGTACTCTCTATTTCATCATCACATAAATAATGTATCATTTTTTTTTTCCTACCAAGTTTCAAGGTAAAATCAGCTTAATTAACATTTCCTAATGAAGTAATAATGCTTATTTTAATCCTAAAGCAACATCAAGTGTCAACATTCATAGGGGGTTATTAGAGGAACATTTGGAAATTCAAGTGTACCTAAAAATTTAAATATTTATTTGGAGAATTTTTCGTAAATTTTTAATAAAAATCTAAACTTACACAAACGAAATTTTATTAATTTATCTCTTTATAGAATTTGTGAGTAGATTTCGAAAACTATAAAATATATCTATTTAAATATCCATATGTGATGGTTACATAATTTACGAGTTCGATTACCTACAAATCAAACTTTACCGTTACTCTTTTTTTATAATTTGGTGGTATAATATAGTAAATTTCCTAAAAAATGCTTAAAAATTTCAGAAAATTATTTTATTATGTTGGCAAATTTTAAAAGCTAAGAATGAGTGGGTTTTTAACCTCACAAGGCCGAACCCATATGTGACAGTTAGGAAGATGCTTTATTATGTTAAAAATTTGTCTTTAATTCACCGAAACCCAAAAGAGATGCCAAAAAACTTGCAGCAGCAGAAATGGTGCTCTCCTCCAACTTGCTCTGTAAAATTTAATTGTGGTGTTGCTTTTAACTACTCTAGTATATGGGCAGACATTGCAATGGTTGAAAGGAACAACTATGGTTCTATTTTATATGGGATTGCTTTTAGAAGGAAATGCGAATCTTGTTAATTTGCAAACTGAGGCTTATGGGATTCTCTAGCAGTAGTTTCAATGGCAAAATCTTTGGGGCTTCAAAGGGTTATATTTAAGTATGAAGCTGAAAATATTGTCCAAACTATTTCAAGAGGTTATAGTGAACTGCGGGAGATTGAGGCTATAGTAACTAACATTATTTTTGAAAATCTCTTGTTTTGTATCAGTTGTGTTTAATTTTGTCCTATGTTCAACAAAAAATAAAATAATAATAATTTATTAAAAAATATATTTAATTTGAAAATGACAAATTAAAGGTAAATAAACTGAATAAATTTATAATTTAATTATAATAATAATTTAGTATGATTTGAAATCTTTTCAAATAAAAAAATTAATTTAATTTAATAAAAATCTTTCCAACCGATGTGGCACCTCTACTTTATACCCAAAATTAAGTTGCATTGTCTTAATCAAACTAACGTGTGCACTGAATATAATCCATCTCAGCTTATTCCCACGTGGGATGACTTTCTAAATAACTTAGATATTGCCACATGTACAGTTTCTAAACGTGCCACTCGCACGTGTAGAACTGTCGGTGGCAGTGAAATTAAGAGGGAAATGAAAACTGAAAACTGAAAAGAAGTGTTTGAAAGACAGCTAAAAGAAAATGAGAAATCAAGGGCCTACATTTTTAGCATGGCCAAGGGTGAAACCGATAATAGCCACGTGTAATTTAGAGGAGTGTGAAGCAGCACTTTATTAATTCTCTCTGACTGAAAATTTAGTTATTTTTTATTTTTAAATATTAATTTTTATAAGAAAAATTGTATATTACTACTGATTGGTTGTATAATTAATATATTATTATTAAAAGTAAAAACTATATATAATATTAATTAATTTTTTTAAAAACATGAGTAAAAATAAAGTGAATTATTAATTTAAGATTGAAGTATTACTATTTCCAGGGAGTGTAACTGACGTGGTCCAAGTTTTGCTTGCATTTATTATACTTTTTGTAAACTGTACTTTACTAATCTATAGTTTTGGCTTCATACTTCTATTTAAAATTGTAAATGTCGCAGAGTTGGTAAATTTTTTATGAATGCGATGACAATGGTTGAGGCTTGAGAGAGGTGAGATTGCGGTGACATTGGAATAATAGTAATATTCACTTTCAATTCAATTTAATTTTATATATATATATATATATATATATATATTTAATTTATATATTTTTTAATTTTTAATTATTCGTGTATGACATATAAATTATATGTATAAATATTTAATATATAAATTTTTAATTATTCGTGTATGACATATAAATTATATGTATAAATATTTAAAAAATTAAATATATATATATATATATATATATATATATATATATATATTATTTTTTTCGACTTTTTTCGTTCCATTTAGTCTTGAAACGAGGAGAATGATAATATAAATATTTTTATTTTTAAAAAATCAAAATTAAATTTTATAAATCTCACCTCCAAACTGTTCTATTGTCATTCTTATTGAAATGATGTTAATTTGTGAAAAGGATGACACTATGAAAAAAAAAAATTTAAAATTTATGTGCATAAAGACAAAAGAAACCTTGAAATGATAAAAAAAGAAAAGAAAAGAAGTTTGTATTTTAGCTTTATAGAAATCCTTTTAAATTTGAATTTTCGGATTGATAAAAATAAAAAATTATGAATTAAGTTAAATTAAAAATAATTAAATTAATATTATAAAATATAAAAAATATAAATTTTATAAGTAATTTAATATAATAGTTTGAAATAAATTTAAATATAATAAATTTTCATTAACAAATAATATAAAAATAATTTTAAAATTTAAGAAAATAATAAAATAAATAAATACTAAGAATTTTGAAAGCAATAAATTTATTTATGTAAATAAAAATGAGATAAATTTAATTTTTATTTCTAAAAAGTTTAAATTTATTTTATAATATATTTAAAATTTAATTATTAATTTAATATTAACAGTGATTATTAATGTTAATTTTACAGTATAATTTTTTTAATATAAAAATATTTTATAAAGAAAATTATTATACGCATCTGTTCATATGGGATAGATGAGACTTGGGCTACATCACCGTAGGCCTTAGACTTCGAACCACATCGAAGCAGTTAAAGATTTTTTTATTTTTTTTTTAATTGAAGGCTAATTACTCGTTTAATTAGTGTAGGGGATCAACTGATTCAGTGGTTCAGTTCATGCGGGTTGAAGTTGATTTTTAACACAAACGAATGACAGAATTCAAACCAAATCAAAAAAATAAATTTCCAATTAGTTGAATCAATAAGTCTGGTCCGATTCTTCCAACCATATTTTATTTCTTTTAAATATAAAATTAATTACCATTTCTCTTATAAAATGATTTAATAAATTAAATTATTTTAACCTTTTAAAAATATATTAACTTCCTTATGATTAATATCACAATATATTATTAAATTTTTTCGTCCAATTTTATCGTTAGTCAACCCTCTAAAAATAATAAAAAGACTAAAATGTCCTTATTCTTTAATTTTAATTAATAATATATTTTCATATTTTTTGACAAATTTAAAAATAAAAATAAATAAAAATATTTTTTTAAAAATATTTTTATTTTATTTTTCAAAAAATAAAAAAAATAAAAAATAAATTTATTTTTTAAATATTTTTTACTTTTATTTTTAAATTTATCAAAAATATAAAAATAAAATTTTTATTTGTATGAAAAATTTAAGAAGAAATAATTTAATTTCTTCTTAAATTATTTTTTATTTTAAAATTTATCAAAAAATATGAAAATAAATTTTTTAACCCTAAAAAATATTTTTTAAAATAAAAATAAAATAAAATAAAATAAAAATAAAGGATAAGAACATTTTTATTTTTTTTTAGTATCATTTTAGGATTGAGTAACGGTTGATTAATAATAAAATTAGATAAAAGTGTATAATAATATATTATGATATTTATCGTATATTTTTAAAAAATCAATAAAAACTTAATACATCAAGTCTTTTTACATAAGGAAATATCAATTAACCCTTAAATATATATAATTGATTTCTCGTTCTGGTTCTGTTTTTAACTGGCTGCAATGAAGTACTCTTGACAAGAAATGTGCTCTTTGCAGGCTTTATTTTGTCAAAATGTTTATGGATTCTCTGTAGTTTACATATACTTTATTCTTGCTTCTTGACACATAAAAGCAGTGGTGAACAACTGAGTACTCATGAACACAATTGTTGATATGGACTAGATGGACCACATAAGGGCGTGGTCTAAAAGGAAGAAAAAAAATAAAAAATAATAATATTGTTTTAATATCTATCCATGATAATTAATTTTGTTCCCCCATTCTTTTATTTTTGTACATATATAAATACACCAGTAAAAATAAATTATTTACTTCAAAATAATAAATTTTAGATTTATCTTATTTATATTATCGATTAAGTGAAAGAAATGCAAAAAATAATATCTTAATAGAGTGTTAAGTGTTTCTCAAAGTAGAGGAAAATTTGAAATATATATTTATATATAAACTAAATTTGAAAGTTGTTTTTTATTTATTTATATATCAAGTAACTCTTTGAAAAATTAATATTATATAAGATATTTTATTAATTTTTCACGTTATTATATTCTATAAATTCTAATTAAAATTTATATAGATCAATGTATATAATATTATTATTATTATTTTTAATTAATTGATATATAATAATCTTGATTTATATATATTTTTATATTAATATTTAAAATTATTAAAAAATAATAAATAACAACAATAATAATTTATGTACTTATAAATATTTTAAAAAGTACAAATTAAATAAAAAATATAATCAAAATCAAGCAAATCTCAACATTAGTAAGTTAATAAGATGAAGTATTTTTGTAGTTGACAAAGCTATGCAAATTTTAGCTTGCTCATGTTTGATTTGATTTTTTTTTTTAAATTTGAATTCAAGCTAGATTTCTAAATCGAGCATAAAAATTATGTTTAAACTCGGTTCGATTATAAATTATAATTGAGTTCGGTTTGAGCTTATTTTATTAATAAATTATAATTGAGTTAGACTTATTTGAACTCGATTTTTTTTTAAACTCGTTTATAATTAATTAAAATATTCAACTTTCTAAATATTCATTTTTAATAAAATAATTATAGCAAAAAATACTTCAAACTAACATAAAAAAAAATCCAATTAGTAAAAAAATCCAATCATAAAATTAAGCATTATATATATTTCAAAAATATTAATCAATAAAAAAATATTTTTAAAAATTAGAATATTAAATTATATAATATTAACAAAATCTTAATTAAAAAACTCTATAATAAACTCTATAAATACTATAGAAATATAATTACAATTATATAATAGTTATTTAAGAATTACATATTTCTAAAAAATGTAATGTAGTATTAATTTAAAAAAAAAATTATATAGTATTATCAAACTATTTATCTATATATTTTATATATTTATATTTTTTCACTACTCTAATAATTAAAATATATATGACTTATGAATTAAGTGAATGAATATTATATTTTATTGTTGAAGAAAAGTAATAATTATTTTTTTAATAAAGAATAATTTTTATTAAAAATTAAAAATATAATTTATTTTTCTTTTAAAAATATAATTTATTTTTCTTTTAAAAATATTAAAAATGTATGTATAAAAAAATTAGAAGTATAAGTATGTGTATTTTTATCAAATTGAATTATTAAAAAAATTATAAAAATGTTAAAATATATTTTTTAGAGTTTCAAAATTATAATAATAATAATAATAATAATAATAATAATCTAGTTGTTTGTGAATTTATTAAGCAAACTGTTTATAAATTTATTTATGAATTTATAATTAAATTATTTTAAATCTAATCTAATCAAATTTACCTATATTTATTTATTTATAAATACTTGAATTAAAATTAAAATTTAATTTATTTACTAAATAAATTGAATGCACATGGGTACCAAATCGCTTACGAAGGACTTAATTTACTTACACCTCTAATGACTTGACTTCTTTACACCGCTAAGTACGTGCAAGTAATTAATTGAACCATAGTAATAAAAAAAAAATGTAAACGACAGTGAAACATCACCGGTTTTGCAACTGTTGGTACCAATATTACGGCGAAACCAACTCCCTGTTTAGGGCTTAACTTGACCTTATAACTGGACACAAAGACAGCACAATGCTCGCCATATAAACTGCCACGTGTCCTACTGTCTCTATCACCAACCAAACACAATGAACAAGATAATGATTGGGCTACAACTAATTCCCATATATGCCCAATTATTTACACGTGGAATCAAGAGAAAAGAAGACCTCTTCGGATTCACGTAGACGAGGATGTTTAGGAACATTAGCCTTTTGTTGGTAAAACATAAAATTAAAAGGATAAAATATTATTTAATTTCTTAAATTTAGCGAAATTAATATTTAAATTTTTATATTTTTAGAAAATAATTATTAAATTTCATCACGTTTAATTCTGTCACAATAATTGATTATTTCAACTATTTCGTTGTTAATTACAGTTAAAAAGATAAAAATATCCATCATTTTTTTATCAAATTTTATTTTTCATCTCAGTCTGTTAAAACCTATCACAAATTTTCTTTATTTTTTTTTACAATCAAACCTTCCATTGTTAACATAATTTCATTAATTACAATACCTGTATATAAATTTTACTTCTTTTAATTTTAATAAATTCGAAATTTATACAATTAATTAACAAAAAAAAAAATCACATAATAAAAAAAAATAAGAAAATATATAAATGTGACGTTTTTATAAAGAAAAATGGAAAGAAAATAAAAAAAATGAAGAAAAATAAAAAGAAAATGAAGAGAAAAATATAAAGATGAAATATGAGGATATTTTGAAAAAATAATATTTTTTAATTTATTTTTTAATTTATTAAACAAAAAAATTAAAAAAAAAAGATAAAAAATTTAATTATTATAACAAAATTAAATATAAAAGATTCAATAATTAACTTTTTAAAAATAAAAAAATTTAAATATTAATTTTATTAGATCACATGAACAAAATAGTATTTTACTCAAAATAAAATAAAAGCTTTCTCCTCCGTTTTTTAACCTTCAAACGGTGGCTGTGGATGGCGACTTTCGGAGTCTCTCTCTAATTAATATTTATTTAATTTGTTTAATTAATCATAAGATAATATCTCCAATAATACATAAATAATGTGTATCAATCTATGTATACAACTATATATATATATATATATATAGTTCTCAGGCCACAACAACAGCTCAGTTAGCTGTCCACTCGTTTTTATATTCATTTTCAATTTCCCATCTTTTTGTTCATTTTTTTTTCTCTTCTTCTGGGAAATCTCCAGACAGCAAGTAAGAGAGAGAGAATAATCCTCCTTGAAATCCCATATTCTTAGATTTTGATTCTACATTGATTTTTCCAGTTCTTTGTTTGAAAAAATCTGGGGTGAGTTTCAGATTTTTATTTTTATTTTTTGGTTCTGATTTTTTGAGGAGAGGGAGGAGGAAATATTGTTGAAAGTGTGGAGCACTATTTGGTTGCATTTTATGGGAGAGATCTGGAAGGTTTTTGCAGAATCTATATTTTCCAGCAGCTAGGCAAAACCGGTGAGCTTAGTTTTCTTGAATTGCAAGAATTGAAGATTCATTAATTCATTCATGGGTTGGAGTTTTTTCTTTTGAGAGAAGCCATTGATTCTGCAAAGAGAGAGAGAAAAAAGAATTGAACATTGTAGAAGTTACGCTCTCTCTCTCTCTCTATACGCGTGGCTTTTGGGATTGGACTCGTGTAATGCTGGGGTCGGAGCTTTCTAAAACTGGGTCTTACAGGCTTTCTCGCAGATGGGTATCTTTGATTTGTAACACAGATCGTGAAGAATCACAGTTCCTAGAGATCTGAGGCTGTCTTGCCTGAAAAGTGTCCTAAATTTTTGTAACCGATACAAGCAACAAACAGAAAGTTAAATAAATAAAAAAAAAAATGATGAGAATGAAGACTAAACTGACAGGGCTGTCCACTATGAATGGCGGCCCAAGAGCTAGCGGCGGCGGCGGAGGAGGTGAGTCTGGGTCCGTGTGGGAGCTTAGACCAGGAGGAATGTTGGTACAGAAGCGAAACCCGGATTCCGATCGGAGCTCCATCCCTCCACCGACAATAAGAGTCAGGGTTAAATACGGGTCAACGTATCACGAAATCAATATTAGCGCCCAAGCTACATTTGGTAATTTAAAAAAAAAAAAAAAAATCTCTCTCTTTAACTCATTGGCTCTTTAAATTTTTAATTTTTCTACAATTTTGATATTGGATTGGTTAATTTGATATGTAAAATTATGGGAACAGGAGAGTTGAAGAAAATGTTAACAGGGCCGACAGGACTGCACCATCAAGATCAAAAGCTGATTTTCAAAGACAGAGAGAAAGATTCAAATGCATTTCTCGACATTTCTGGAGTGAAAGACAAGTCCAAAATTGTGCTCATTGAGGACCCAATTAGTCAGGAAAAACGTTTCCTTGAAATGAGAAGGAATGCGAAAATGGAGAAGGCTTCAAAATCTATCTCAGAAATCAGCCTGGAAATTGATAGGCTGGCCGGCCAGGTATTTTAATTATCACTGGTCTTGAAAATTGAAATATATATTTATGGATTTTTGTAGTTGGATATTGATATTTGATATAATGATTGAAATTGGGTAGGTTTCGGGTCTTGAATCTATAATTAGTAAAGGTGGAAAAGTGGCAGAGAAAGATGTGCTTAATTTGATCGAGTTATTGATGAATCAATTGCTGAAATTGGATGGAATTATGGGTGATGGAGACATCAAATTACAAAGAAAAATGCAGGTAATTTCGATTACAAAACTGCATATCAATTTCAGTACTATTTGAAATTTTGATTTGTAAATTTCAAAAATATTAATCTTCACTGGTTTCCTGATTTTGATGAAGGTGAGAAGAGTTCAAAAGTATGTTGAAACTCTAGATAAGTTGAAGATGAAGAATTCCATGCCTAATGCTAATGGAAATCACATACCAATGCAGCATCAACAAAAGAATAGTACAAATGGACAAAGACTAGCCTCAATTCAAGAACAGAAACCCATGCATTCTAATGGCCAAAGATTAATACCAATAGACGAGGGGCAACCAACGCATTTGCCTGTTCATAATAATCACTATCAGCTGCAGCAGCAGAATTCTACATCAGGGGCAGCAGTTGTCGTTACTACGCAATGGGAAACATTTGATTCGACACCAGCGTTACTGCCGGTTCATTCAACATCTACATCCTCCTCCACCACAAACAATAATTCAGTTCATCAACCAAAGTTTCCATGGGATTTCTACGATTAAGCTCTATGCAGGAAGTAGCTATTGTTTTCTTTCTTCCAATGTGTATGTGGATGTGATTTGGGTTTGTCTCCAGTTGGTTTGTTATCATCTCCATTCTTTGATGTATTTAGATTTGTTAGCAACCCTTCCTTTCTTCTTCTCAAAATCTGCCATTCAGTTCAGAAATAAATGGGGCTGCGCAATGTTAATTAATTGACTTTTGATAGCTTTATAGACAATCATATATAAATATCTGTAGATTCCTTTGTTGAGGTGTTTTAGGCCTCTTCACTTCAAAGATGAAGGAGATGTGTAGTGTAATTTGTTACTCAATTTCATTAAAAATATTAAGAAACATCTCTGTTTCTCTTGTTAATGGAATAGTAGTGTTTGATGATTAATTATGAACTATTTTATTTATTATATATATATATATATATGTATATATATGTGCTATACTTTGCTTCCTGTAGAGGCTACAAACTGATAAAAAGGAAGATGTAATGAATTGGGGATTTTGGCAATCAAAGCAACTAAACCGTCCAATGATATAGAGACGAGTCCTGTAGAAAACCATAGATGAAATGATAACCATAAATTAGTTTAAGTAAACTTGAAAAAGAATATGATTATATTTTACACTATTCACATGTTCCAAACTTAGCAAGTCCTTTTTTCTACCTATAATGGCTTATTATGTACCACAAACATCAAACTTGGAAATAATGATATTATTTTAGTAGTACAACAATAATTGGCCAAAAGGATGCTAAACTACATTATTATTATTATAGGCACCATGAAAAAGGGTCTCATAGAAGGTGTGACTTTAGCACGGAGGAGGCAGAAAAGCACACATTTCATTCATTCAATATATAATATTGTGTTAGACTCTTGCACCCAAAAGATTGTAGATATAATATTAATTAGGGTTTTTAAAGTGGAAAAACAAAGGTAAAAATCCAATGGAATTGTAATACATAAAAGAGAGTTAGTACACTTTAATAAATTAGTGGTAACTTTGAAAGACAATTGCTTGTTACAAGGCCTAAAACTTTTCTCTAAAATCGCCAATAAAATCTATAGATGACAGCATCGTTGAGAAAAACGTGTTGCTATTTATTATAATTTGAATTTTGTCAAGGAAAATATGATTAATTTAGTAAATAAAGTTTTTTTTTTTTTTTTTTTTTTTTTTTTTTTTTTTTTTTTTTTTTTTTTTTTTTTTTTTTTTGGGGTTTTTTATTTTTTTTTTTATTTTTTTAAAAAATTTTTTTTTTTTTTTTTTTTTTGTTTTTTTTTTTTTTTTTTTTGTTTTTTTTTTTTTAAATTCGGAGATGTAAAATGGATGCTTCATCTTTATAAAAAAAAAAAAAAGTATTTACTAAGATGTTGGATTCACTTTGGAAATAAAATTGGAATGAACTTAGATGCATGTCTTATAAAATTTCTGTTCCACAACCCACATTGCTCTCTTTCTCTTCAAAATTCCAACTGAGAGAGGAGACTGGAAATCAAAAGGCAATCAATCGACACCATTTACTTCTCTGGAGGAATCAAATGTGCAGTGTCAGTTTCTAAAAAAAACATACCTCAATATCAATTCTGACTATGCAACATACCAATTTAGTCTCAAAAGAGACGAGCAAGGTAAATAAGACATTTTAACATGTTTTCTAGTAATTTTGTAAAGGCCGTCTTAGAGTTTTAAACGGATCCAACAGCTGATGCAATTGTTTATTAAATGGCCTGGATACAGCCCAACATTTTTCATAATGAATTGTAAATCATCTGGAAATAAATAAAAGAGGCACAATAGAACATGACATGCATTGATGCTAACTTGTTTCTTCATTGAAGGGCAGATTGGCAGTATGTTGAATGTGGTAAACTTTTGGTGTTTGATGGGGAACTGATTCCTGTCAGGAAGAATCAGATTAACTCGGACATACCATAATCTTGGAGAATGGTAAACTTTTGAGCGTATCTGAGCAGAAATAGTGGAGGAACTATCAGTGGGAGTAACTGCATCAGAGTGCCAAGCTTCAGGAAATGCCTCATTAGCTTAAGTTATTTTTAGGCCCAACTTCTATGAGTTACTTTTGGGAAACGACAAGGCCCTTTTATTAAGCCACCAAAGTAAATAGTAATAAATAGGGCCTTAACATAAATTCTTAGGGTCATTCATTTTCTCTACCAAATTGCATTCCTCTAGTTGGAGAGCCCAATAATGTCTAAAACCAACATAGCCCAACCGAGATCGGATAAAATTTCATTAAGTGGCTTTATATAACTATAATTTATATCTCCTCCACAAAAGAGGTTTTTTTTTTTTTTTTGTTCTTAATAAATTTTAATTTTAATTAAAACTAAAATTTAAAATCTCAAAGTTTTAAATGAATTATTAAAAGTAAGAATGAATTTATTAAAATAGTTTAACGTAACGTCCAACTTGGGGGAAAAGTGCTGCTTTTAGATTTGGATCCCAATTTAGTGCTTTTAAAGTTGAATGTTACGTTCAATGTTGGGTTGGTGGGTAGCTTTACACCTTTAATTACTACTAGCAAGTAGAGCTTCTTTTTTTTTATTATTTTATTATTTTTCCCTCTATAATTCATTATTTAATTTGAATTCTTGTCAGATTTACGTGTATATTATGTAAGAGTAGTTCTTAATTAATATGGCGATGGATGTCAAATTTTTTAACATTAGTCACCTTTATCCATCGGAAAAACATGATATTACACTTTGAAATTTAAAAATAAAATTAAAAGGAACGCAATTTAATTGTTGGAAGTTTGGAACGACACTGTTTACTTATAATTGTGAACTTGGATTCTCATATTAAGTTTTAATGATGCTTCTGTCGTGGCATATGAAAATAATATGCGAGTAAAATACATTCCATTTAATTATTTTATACACCTATAAAACAATTAATTACAAAATACTTACTGCCGAGGCAATAGAATTTCAAAAAAATGTCATAAATATTTTCTATTTAGGTTTGGAGTTGTAAGATGATCAACGAATATGAAAATGTTAAGTTTAGATTTGATAAGACCTCTCTGATATTTATGTCAATAGTTAGACCTCTTAGAATTCTCAAAAAATGAAATAACCAAATATTAGAGATTGAGTATTTTTAGTGCTAGAAAATTTAGTTGCATGAATGGTTAATATTCCTTTTTGTAGTGACTCAATTAGGTTGATGGATGAAAATTAAACCAAATTTAAATTAATGAGACAAACAATCTTTTTTTTTTTTATGTTAGTATTCTGACACGATGCATGTATTTAAGTACTCTGAAGGATAATGTCTTTAGTATGTTGTGTTCACTTTTTTATTCTGACACGAGTCAACTTTTTATAAGGTGAAAGTTCTATTAAAACTCTTCGTTAGGGAAGAGCCCAGTAAACAGTTTTTATTCGAGCTGGAAGATTTTTGTGAGATTTGACTTCTGAATGTTGCTTGAAGTGTTGTCTGTGTGAAGTGATAAATTAAATTCAGTGTCTCTATCAAGAAGCTCGAACTCGAAAGAGTTCGAGTTTAAAGGTATTTTATGTAAATAATATTTCTGATTCTGATTTTAGGGTGTTATTCTTGAATTATGATTTTTTCGGGTCTTTATACCTCAGCCTAAATATTATTAAATAATTTATATTATCTCTAAATTATCTAATTGTCCTTTATTATCAAATAAAATTAAATATAAATTTTTTCAAAGCTCATAAAATTCATTTATATTGGGTGGATTCTGAACAACAGAAAGCCAAAATTTAAACCTATCATATTTATTCGTCAGTGTACCAAAGAAAATAATATATTTTTTAAAAGAAAAAAAATACAGTGCTAGAGATGCACGAACTTAATTTGGGTATATTTTGGGCTACGTATATAACTGAAGGGCTGCAGTTTTTAGATTCATGGAGAATGGAGATCATATAACACATGCAATAATGAGTGGCAGGAAATTAAGAGTTAAAAGTGTTCCGAAAACATGAAAAATACTCATATAATATACATCAACCACTAAACTGATTAACCGACAATTTTATATATAAAAAAGTACTGAAGAATCCAAATTACAAGTCATATATAATTTAAGAAATTTGATTAATAGTTGGACACTAGGTTAACTAGTATTCCAATAATTTGAATACATTAATTCAAACCCTTTCATTATCTATATATCTCCCCAGTCCCTACTGCTTTTGATGAATTTTATAGTCTAAACATAGCTGTAAATGACAAGAATCTGGTCCAAGATTTACAACTAAAACTAGTTGCAAATATTGAATACACCATTTCATTATCATTGGTCACATGAAATTGTCGGTAAATCCAAAGAATCCATGACGGAAAATTCTAAATTAAAATTTACGAGAGAATATTCAATGTTTTAAGAATCTCAAATTGAGTATTTTCAAAATAGTCGCTAATATTTTCTCCGTCTCAAAAATAATAGTCGTATTTTTTTTTTGTCTACCTTAAATTATAATATATTTTTTAAATATTAATTTAATATATAATTAACAAATATACTTTTCATTAATTCATATCAATATTATTATTATTATTATATATATATATATATATATATATATATATATATATATATATATATATATATATTATATTTTTATTTTTTTATGTTGAAATTTCAAATTTGATAGGATAATTTTTTAGTATTATAATGTAAGAATTTTTTAAATTTAAGTCTCACTAATTAGACGGTAAATTATTAAATACATAATTAATATTATAACAGTCAATTAAAGTGAATGATTTAATTATTATAAATATTAAAAATAAAAAGATATTGAGAAGTATATAATAAGAATATTTTAGATAAAAGTATTAAAAAAAATTATAAAATTAATATAATAACTAAATTTCTTAATTTATATTTAAAATAAAACATTATTATTTTTTTTTTTTTGACGTTAGGAGAATAATATTATTGTACAAACAGACCAAACTTTGAGAAGTACACGTTTTAATTTGTCTTAAAAGTTAAAACCAATAAGAAAATTCCACTTGCAAATATACATAGTTTTGACTTGAATTGAATGAGATGCAAAGTTTTGAAAGGAAATTCTGGCGCGAGGCCACGGCTGCTAAAGACTAAAGTTGTTTCACAAATAGGCGATGACCGACCCTTGATCTCGGACAAGTCTTTGCTTCGTAATCCTAGACTAAAGAATAATGGGTTATGAAGTTTAATTCATATTAATATTGAGGGGCAACTTAAGAAAAAAATTAGTTTGAATAATAATAAAAAATGTGGATACAAATCTACGTCGCATCGTATGGTATGTCTATGCGAGAGGGAGCCACTGCCTCTGCTGTTGCCATTATACCCGTAAAGATAACTTTGATTTAATTTTATATATTATCTTCTTACTGGCTAAGTGAAGTTGTCCATTCTATGAAAATGAACTTGTGACGGCATCGCTTTATCTCAAAATTAAGTTCTTATTTTTTTTTTATTTAAAAAAAAAAAGAAAAAGAGAGAGAGACGTATAGATGCTTGCTTTTTTTTAAGAACGAATCTAATGTGATCAGAAACATGGATTCTTAATCATCCACTTAAATTTTAATAGGATAAGAATATTCCCATATTATATATTGATTTTATGCTATTATTATATCATTTTGCTAACTTTAGTCAATTCAAAATAAATTTTTTTTTTTGCTAAACTTAGTAAGTTTTCCTGTGGGCGAAGATGACGATCATAATAATTATAATTATAATAAATCCATTCGCTATTAGCTACGTAATTGAAGTTGATTCTATTAATAGACAAAAAAAAAAAAAAAAAAAATTATTAGATAAAAAATAAAAATTATTAAATAAAATAAAAATATATCTCTGCTATTCATATAAAAATAAATTTATATATATATATATATATATATATATATATATATATTTTCACTTTAATTAAATATATTAAATTTATTTTCATGAATATGAAATGATAATATACATATAAAATTGATAAAAAATTTATTTTTTTAACAAATAAATAAGAAATGGGTATTGCTAAATAATCTATGATGACATAAGGAGATTGGCGAAATGCATAATTTTGCCTTGAAATTAATATAATTGGTCATTTTGCTCCCTCAACTTTTAAATTAATTAATTTAATATTTGAAATTGATAAATTAAATCTATTTAATATTTAAACTTGATAAATTTAACCTATAGAACATCTAACCGTCTTTAAATTAATCAATTTAATATTTGAAATTGATAAATTAAACCTATTTAGTACTTAAATCTTATAAATTTAAGTTATAGAGCATCTAATCATCCAAGTTAGACGTGTGAAGATACGCACACAAAGACATAAAATACTTAAAAAATTATATTATAATATTTATTTTAATTAAAAAAATATTATTTTATAATTAAAACTAAATAAAATAATAAATGGATAAGATATAATTTTAACATTAATATTTAACCATAAGAATTGATTGACTCTTAGTATTTTTCGAGATATAATTTTGAATATAACATTATTAAAACATGTAATTCTCACAATTCTCTCCGTTGATTTCCGTTCTTGAGCCCCACATAAATTAAAAAGTAATTGATAAATTATAATTTAGTCCCTAAAATTTTATTTATTTTAAAAAATTATTTTTTAAAATTAAATATTAAAAAATAAAATAAATTAATAACTAAATAAAAATTTATTATTTTATTTAATTAAAATTAAAATAAATATTATTTTAAATTTTAAATTACTTTTTATTAAATTAAAATAATTAAATTTTATTTAAATATTTACTTTTCTAAAATTAAAATAAATAAAATTATCTTTTAATTATTTAATTTATTTTCTTAATTTTAAAAAATTTGAAATTTATTTTTATATATTTAATAAAAAAATTATAATTTTTTATTTAATTAAAATTAAAATAATTAACAATAAATTATTTTTCTCTTATTTTATATATATATGAGGTATTTTAATTATTTTATTGAAATTTAATAAAAAATAAAAAAATAAAAAAATAATTAAATTTATTGATAGAATCAAAATATAAGAACTAATTACGTCTCTTTTTTAAATACTATCTTTCTTGAAATATCGTCAAATTTTTTTATTTTTATTATCTTTTCTTGCTTTTTATTTAATAATTAAAATTAGAATATTCAATAAATAATTTTATGTATAAAATATTCATACATAATTTTATTTTTTATTTTTATATATTTTAATTTAAAATTAATATAAATTACTTTTTATTTAATTAATTAACTAATTAATTTTTAAAAGTAATTTATTTTCTTATTTTTTGTATATTTGATTAAATAAAATTATTTTTTGCATATTTAACAAAATAAAATAATTTTATTTTAATATACAAAAA